>BQNB010019691.1:0-66490 GCA_026074375.1 Tanacetum coccineum | reverse complement strand
GGCCAAAAAGCATGCCCTTTGAGGAGATAGCTTTTTGAAGGGTCCTAAGTTTTGAGAAAATTTCTTTGCCTTTAGTATAAGAGCTTCCAAAACAAGCCCTTGAGATAACATCTGCGGAAACCTCCCTTAAATCATCATCAACTTTTATATCGGCTATGCAGTCACCTTGAGCTTCAATGCATGCTTCCCATTTCCTCAAAAGTGGTTCTGCTGCATCTGTCATTAGTCCCACCATCCCCTAGCCAATTAACAAAATGGTCCGTGCAACATCAGTACATATTTTGATACACTATATATAATCACATGAACAATCAAGGCCTCGTTAAGTCCATCTAGCAGGTCCTAGATGCTAGTTCAAGCACAATTACATATAGGACCCAAGTTTTAAAATTGTTTCAATGATTTTAAATAATCAGAATAAGATATTCGCTTGCAACTAAATGGGCTATACGAAAACTTTTTTATATTAAGTAATTTTCGATCACACAATGCCCATGCAGGTCCATGGAGTGATCCTACATGTCATCTAGACATAATGTCTTTGTTATGTAGTGAAAAGTATTGATGTACTATAGTACTATACCTTAACTTTATCCATGAAGAATTCAGGAGCAATAATTTTCCTCTGGTGCACCCAAAAATGACCATTTGATCTCAAGATTCCATTGCCAAGCAAAGGTGATAGTCTTTTTGTAATGTAAGAAGGTTTTCCGAGTCCAAGTGTGATAGACTGATTCATTTCCTTAACAAGCTCCGGGTCATTTATGTACAAGTGGTTTGCTTATCTCCCTTTTCAAAGAAGTGTATATTGAACCTGCATCCAAACATTTTGTTTAGTAAAACGGACGTAACTAAACAAATCTCAACTAAAAATCCTAGATATTATCCCGTCATGCATCCAGAATGTCTTTTGTTCCTCATAAAAAGTTAATATCATGTTCTCGTGTCACGTTTTAATGTATATAATTCTCAAATAAAAACTTTGCTTCAAAACCGATCAAAGTTATTCGAAAGCTTGGTTTATGATGCAACATGACAGTACCTAGTAAATGAATAGCTGTACAATTCCTAAAATATACATAATCTAAACAAGTCTTTGTGGTAACATATGAGCAAGCATTAATTCCAAGTATGTGAAAAAGAAAAAAATGAAAACAACAAAAGAACATCTTTTATCAACACGATTAACTATTGATTCAATCCAGCTCACGAATTTAAAACATCTCAAGTATTAAGCATTGCGTATCCTAGTGGACTGTAACCAGAGGGTCTAGTTTCTTTCCGTAACACAATTTATTATCAGAAAATAACATCATAAATCTTTCTGTAGCTTTTTCAATATTTTAGTAACAAAATAATCATAAAGATTATATATATATATATATATTTTCTTTTTTTACTTAGTTTTTTTAACTACAACTTTTAACTATCACACAATATTTATAACACATATTTTTTTTTTGGTAATAAAATGGGTAAAATGAGAAGTTAGAGAAGTGAGGGTACAAAAGTTGTCATTATTAGCCACATGATTTTTTTTTATTAGATTCATGAAAACTCGGTTTCATGCAAGAGTAAACAATGTTCTACTACAATTTAGAACAAACTCAGCTCCAATAACTAAATCAATTTAACCTCTTAGAGCATAGGGTATCCTATGGCATGGCTTGAGTCATACTCGAAAATGCCACTTGATGGCACGAGTCCCACACCGCACCTCGCGTTTTCGAGTGTTAAGCCACCACCACCACACCAAATGGTCCCGGAAAACGGCATGTGATGGTACGAGACCCACACCGTGAGTCGTTTTATCAAGTATTTTTCTCGTGTTATGGGAAAATGCCAAAAGTTTGGGTACTTGATGGCACCAGAAATGTGGTGTTATGGAGGGAGTCATGTTTTTGGTGTTATGAGGTATTGTGATGTTATGTGAAAAAATGTTGATAGCACCATAAGGTACCAATGCTCTTAAAGTTAATTAATTTGATCCAAATTTTTTACTTCTTTGTTTTGTTTCTTAAAAGAGGCAAATTTATTTCTTTTTTTCTTTCTCATCCAATCATCTATACTATGTTGTTATAAAAGATATACTACGCATTATATAACTTCATTTACTACATAGGTCTCAAAATAAGTGTATAGTTTGATTTTTCATATTTAAACTCGTTCAACTTTAACCTAAACTATTTTTTTTGTGTTATATAGCACTTAATGCAAAATATATAAATGTATTGAGTTTTAGTTGTATTTTCTTTGGTATAATTTTCTTCAAGTAATATACAACACAAAAAAAAAGTCAAAGTTGAATCAGTTTGACTTTAAAAAGTCAAACTAGACACTTATTTTAGAACAAAAAGAATAACTTTTAGTCATATATCCTTACAAAATTATCATTACTCTATATATTAGAGTTACATCAAGTCATCAAACTACACTAGTAATTTAAAGGATTTAGATCTTCTAAAGTTCATATAAATATGACCGGTAAAGTTCTCTCACAATCAAAAAGAAATTCAGGTTCTTCAATAAGCCACATTGTTATGTTTGTGAGAGAACTTTACCGGTTATGTTCATATGAACTTTAAAGGATCTCAATCTCAATTTAAATATTCTTACTGTTTCTTTTAAGTAAAACTTGCATACCAACTTGTTATTAAATCAATATGATGAGATTATTTTTCTAACATAATGAGTATCTTTTATTATTTTAAAGAATTGTCACTTTCATTCCAACAATTGCCTGCGTGAATAAGAAAAGGTTAAGTTGGCATTCTGCTATAAAGTCTCCTTCAAAACTTTATATGATTGAAATGACAAGTAGGGTTCAATTGAGATGCTCTAAATATATAATAAGTCTATAGTCATTACAACAGTATACTATCCACGTTTCTGAACGAGTGACAATATATATAATTTTGAATAAATAACAAGTGTGGAGATAAAATGTATAAACAAACCATTTTTTCCTCCATTGTTCAAAGTATGGGAAAGAGTACACACGAATAATCATAACCCCTTACAAAATCACCATGACTTTTGACCTTGAACTTTCGATGGTGCTTATGGCACAGATTGTAACTTTTGCATCTCTTCACATTTCCATATGGAAAAAAGGTTTTTGGCCCTCTTAATCCTTGTCCTTTCAAGCTTCTCTTAGCCTTTAGGTCCAACCAATAAGATGTATAAGTAATACAAGGGTAAGATAGTAAGAACAACTATGGCCTACTAAATAAAGAAAATCAAGACCATTGTAGAAGAGGTAATGAATAAAAAGACTATTTTTGATTTAGTCAACTTGGTTTTGTTTAGAATGAAGTAGTAGAAGATATTACAGTAAATATATTTCTAGAGATGGTATTTTTGCCTGAGCTTTTAGTTATTTTGGTTGTGGGTCACAATAAATACCAGAGTATTTGTATTTTACTTTTGAGACCCGTGTACTCAATATGTAGGTTATAATTATGGGTTATATCAAAGTGACCATACATAAGAGGGAGGGGGAATAACGTGTTATTTACTTATTTGTCACCTTATCCATTTTTAATAACACTATAATAACTAAAACATTTTTTTCAGCAAAAATATCAATAACATGTTATTCGTATCTATGAGTCTTACAAAAACTGCACATAAAATATCCGCTCACTCAAAAAAAAAATGGCATTTAGCCATTCCACTGGCTAAGGGACGAATGGCACGGTTTGACGATGTAGTATGGCATGTTATTCGCATGCCATTGGTATTTTTTTTTGCCAATGGCTTGAACAACGAGCTCTCTCAGAGTCCACGGTGTGAGAGACGAATGACACATTGTTGGGGTATTTTTTTTCAATAGTGTTGTCATTTTAAACCCCTTGCACGTTATTCGCTCGTCGTTGGTCATTCGCCGACCTATCAACGGGCGTTGTTGGGTTTCTATTTTTTTATTCGATTGTTTAAGAACGTAAACAAAGAAACGAAAAAAACCCCTCTTTTTCACCTATAAATACCTACTTTTAACTTATACTTTTCAAAAATTCAAAACAAATCACAATTTATATACACTTTAACATACAATTCAATCTTCTCTTCCCTATTTCATGCACTTGCAACATCGATCTATATGACGATGAAACTCAAGACGAACAATTATTATGTTTATACGAATATCATGAACAATTTCTAGCATTTGATGACGATGAAGCCCTAGTTCACACTCTCGGATGTTCATACCCCGAGACTATGAAGGCGCTGAACAATGACTCATGGAATATTATTTTGGCGACAATCCATACCTCTAAAGGAATTTTAGGGGACGGTACCGAATGAGTGGAAAATTATCTTTAAAAATAGTCGAAGGCATAACTAACTATAACCTTGAATCTATTCCCAGACACTTTAAGTTTTTTAGATCTCAGCCAAATGCGCTAGTAAAATGAGCATTAGTCTTATAATGAAATGCGTGTCCTTTATACGCCAATTAGCGTACTTGACAACACCTAATACTTTTGATGAATATTTATAAATTGGTGAACATTGTTTTTTTTTTAACGGCAAAGATGAAATATATATAAAAAAGAGTCTAGCAAGACGCTAGAAACTTAAAGTACAATAGAGTCAACAAAAAGAATTACATAATATCAAAAAATATCGGTTTTGGTGAACATTGTAGTCGTGTAGTTTGGATATATATTCATTAGTTCGAATGTATATCTATCGGTAAGGTTTCAATGTTCATAAAAAAAAGTGTTCACCAGTTCGAATGTATGTTTATCAACCATGGTCTGTATTCATAAAAATATTAATTGTTGATCAGTTCAAATGTTCATTAGTTTGAATGTTCATCAGTTTGAATGTAAGTTCAAAAGTTTTAATTTTCATTAGTTTGAATGTTCATCAGTTCGGATGTTCATGAGTTCGAATGTATATAAATCAATACACCGCACAAAACCAATAGTAAGAAACGCGTTTCACTCCTTTTTGACTTTTTAATACGTTTTAAACGGAGCCAACTTTCCATGTAATTTTCTACCTTAACTTGCAATGTGAATAAACAGTAATTTTGAAAAAGTATAAACGATAAAAGTGCGATTACACTAAGGGGACAAAAACCAATTATTTGTTGCTCAAAAAAAAAACACCAATTATTTGAGAAGTTAGTCAATCACGACTACTTTCCACCGTTGCTAAGTAAAATATGCATACAAAATGTCAATTATCGGAGTCATGCAATAATTAGATTATATATACATGAGTTTTATTTGTGCTCCCACTTTGAGGCGGCCCAGCTGTTTTTTTTTTTTTTAATTTCCTTTGGGACAAAATAGGGGTGGAAAAATATTTCAAAATTACCGATTTATTCAGATAAAAAAAATACTCACGGAGACATCTTCGATACCTAATAACTTTAAAATAATCCACAGGGTCACAAACGTACAACTCTATATTGCATTAAACAGTGCCATAACCCATATAAAAAAACAAACTATTAAACATGAGACCGAAAAAATAAATTCGCAAAAAAAATAAAAATAAAAATTTAATGATCCGCAACAACGCGCGGGACATAAACTCATATAAGGAAAAAAAAACTATTAAACATGATACCGAAAAAATAAACCCGCACTATTAAACATGACACCGAAAAAATAAACTCGCACAAAATACAATAAAAAAAGTCATGCAATAACCCGCGATTATCATTTAAAGCACACGTAATCTCATAAAATTATATTTAAAAAAAAACCCGTATAGCAAAAAAAAACCTTTAAACATGAGACCCAACACATAAGCGGATATAAGAAAAAAACAAACTATTAAACATGAGACCGAAAAAATAAATCCGCACAAAATCCAAAAAAAATAATAATAAAATAAAAAATAATGCCAACTATTAAACTATTAAACATGATACCGAAAAAATAAACCCGCACAATTAAACATGACACCGAAAAAATAAACTCGCACAAAATACAATAAAAAAAGGTCATGCAGTAACCCGCGATTATCATTTAAAGCACACGTAATCTCATAAAATTATATTAAAAAAAACCCGTATAGCAAAAAAAAACCTTTAAACATGAGGCCCAACACATAAGCGGATATAAGAAAAAAAACAAACTATTAAACATGAGACCGAAAAAATAAATCCGCACAAGATCCAAAAAAATAAAAAATAAAAAATAATGCCCAGCAACAACGCGCTGAAAATTAACGCCACGCAGCAACGCGCGGGTAATATGCTTGTTTTAAATAATGCTGAAAGTGCACTAGGTAGTCATGGTGTCATTAAGTTGGTGTTATAGGAAAAATGCTGCCACATCAGCACTTTTTCCCATAACACCAGAATACCTCATAACACCAAAAACACGCCTCCCTCTATAACATCACATTTCTGGTGCCGTCAAATACCCCTCCCTTCATAACGCGAGAAAAATACCCAAAAACGCAAGTTGTGGTGTGGGTCTCGCGCCATCACATGACGTTTTCCGGAAGCATTTGGTGTGGTGGTGACAAGTTAGCACTTCAAAATGCGAGGTGCGGTCTAGGCTCGTGTCATGATATTTTCAGGAATGACTCAAGTCATGTACCTTATGCTCTAAACATATGCGTTAAAAGACATAAGATTACGATGGTTTTCCTCTCGTAACATCAAGGAAGTGCCCCCAATAATTTGTCTCAAAGTTAAACACTATAATGAGAAATGACTCCTATTTTATCGTACAAGTATCTTTTCATAAAATCACACATGTATCTTTCATTTGGTAATTTTTTTTCATTTAAATTGTCATTTAGTCAAATGTCGTAACTCTGTAAATAAGTTCAAATTACACGAATATCATTCCAAAAACGTAATATTTTCAAAATATACATGTGGTTTCGTAATTTCTTAGCAAGTATCGCTATTCATCAATTTTTATTTCATTATTGTAGTTTGGTTTGAAGATGATCGAATATATAGCTGTTGTAAAGGGAAAACAATGTTGGTGACAATGTTAAGATCGTCACATTTGAGAAGCATTTGATTTCTTGGTTTGGCTAACCTAAAAAAACTCGAACAATCGTGGTCCTTTTCCTCATGACTAAGAAACGAGGTGGTCCTTTCCTCAAGGTTATTACTGTACAATATAATCTGTGTGGTTCTTGTTGTGAAACATGACTTGATCTTTGTGGTCCTATTGCAGGCATATTTGTTTAGCTTAATAAGTTTCATGATTCAGTCCTTTCTGGTCCTTATCTCAAAAACAGGTCATCATCATGATTTAAAATATGTCGACCAATCTAGAATACAAAAAATGTCTTGGATAAAACAATTTGAATGATAGTTAAGATTGGTTTAGCACCTCAAAACATTTGTTGTGATCCACATTCGAATCTCTTCTCCACGTAATTAAATCAACTAATATAGTCTTTGTGATAAGAGTGTTGAGTGCAGTTGGTTAACGACTCGTTATAAGGCGTTTTTGGTACATATAACGTTGTCAAACTGCATCTTTTACATGTTACTAGCATGGTACCCGCGCAAAGCAGCGGTTTCGACGATATTAAAAATAAAATAAAACTAAAAATTCATAAAATATATGAAAATGGATGTTGGATTAAAGAGCACAAAATTTCAAAAAATATAGTGAAATTAAATCATAAAAAAAATAAATTAATAAAAAAATAATTTAATTTAAAAATAAAAATGATTTTTTAATTAAGAAGTGATGCATGTCAACTTAAGATGTGATTCCATAAAATGAAATATATGGTTAATATTGCATATCATTATATTTTCATAAGAATAAGTGGCTGTTTGATAAAACGAAATGATTTAGCACTGAATCACTTAGTGATCTGAATGATTCTAAAGCTTTGTATCAATTTGCCTCTGAGCAGAAATAAACTGTTTGGTAAGTGTTATGATTTACGATCTGAATGACATTAAATGACTATTTTAACCTTGTGTGCAATAGTACAATATGCATAAAAAACAATATGTAAATTTAACATAAGAAAATAGAAATAAAAGATTTTTTTAAACGCTATTTTTTTTAACAACAATTTTATTGAAACAAAACTAGCAAGAAGCTAGCAATTACACAATGACAAGATTCGGGTTTTTAACCCAGAGTCGTACCCAACTTAACTAGACGCATTACATCTTATGATACCTAGACCAATGAAAAGACATATAAACAGATCCATCATCAAAAAACAACGCCTGCGAGGAGTTTAGAATCAAAATGAGCTTGTACGAAGTACGACCATATAAGTGCCAACCACTATGACGTAGAAAAACACCTCTCGAATCATCTGTTTTTTGCATTGAAGTGACTCAATCGCAGGTTCACACAAGCCAATTTATACCCAATGTCTTAAGTATGATCTCGACTCTCAGGAGAATATAGAGGAAATCCCTACCAACGAGTGATCTTTGCGAACAATGTTTGTTGATAACTGATGTAAACTGAGAATATGCGTAAGTAACAAGTGGTGCTAGAGTCTCCACCCCATTATCACAAATATCACACATAATCGAATCAATATCAATACCTCTGCGTGAAACATTAAACCTCGTTGGAAGAGAATATGTCTTAACCTTCCAAGCATGAACATTCACCTTTATCGGCACATATTATTATATGAGTTTTTCGATATTACCGTCTTCGTTACTAATATAAGGTTGTGTAGTACTACGTAAAAGAAATAGATTCTAGAATTTAAAATAACGTATTATATGAGTTCTTCAATATTAAACACTATTATATTTAAAAAATGTATTAAATCAATTTAGATTCTAGAATTGAAAAATTAAAAATTGGCAGTGTAGTACTACGTAAAAGAAATAGGCAAATAAAGAATTAATATAAAAAATAAGGGTACATAAGTGATTGAGGTGAAGTGTGAAACGCTGAATCATTTTTCACCCCTTCTCATGCAAAATCATACAGAGGGGCATGTAATGAGTCAGTGTACTATTTTTGTGTTATCAAACAAGTGAAGTGCTGACCGAATCAAAGGCAGCCTCTGAGTCACCCCATTAAGTACTTATCAAACACCCCTTGAGTTTAAAAGTCTTATGCTTAGAGGAGGCGTGTTTTGTGTATGTCTAATTTTTTCTTTGTATCGATTCAATACTTGTGCTTGTGTGGGTGTTTGTGTTTGTATTTGTGCGTGTGTGCGTTTTTATTTACCTACGACGCCAGTCTCAATATAATGTCGTTGCCGGGTCATAGGTTAGCGTTGTCGGATGGCGTCATCCTACCAGCCAACGGTAAGAGGTGCTCTTAGCCATATGCTTACCTTTTTTTCTTTTTTTTACTTAGTCATATGCTTACTAAGGATGTTCAAAAAACCTGATAACCGATAAACAGAGCTGAACACTGAATCCGAAACCGAATAAACTGAAAACAAAAAATCCCCCTTATCACAGTTTGGTTTCGCTTTTTTTATATATCCGCTTTTTTAACTAAATATTCAAATAATTATAGAACATTTGATTATATTATTGCATTACTTTTTTTGTATAACTACTTTTTTGTTCCTAATGTAAACATTCAATAAGTATGTGGGTAAAGGGTTACCCCGGTAAAGTGCTAAACAGTTATGTGTGACAATTGGTTAATGTGGTCGTAACTTATAAATTTCGAACATATATTTTGTTGTTAATTTGTTATGTATGCTTATTTGAATACAATTATTGTGACGAAATAACTTTATAATGACTTTTATCTATTCTATGTTATTTAATTTTACTAAAATGGTTGAAATAACTTTAAAACGACTTTAATATATTCAATGTTATTTAATTTTACTAAAATAACATTTTAGGTTCTAGAACATGTCATTGTTCATATGTTAAACTATTTTAAACGTATAAAATGGTTAAACATGACCCTAACCGCTGGTAAGCGCTCATTTCGAATATGGACGGACCTTAGTGGAGACCGGAGAGAGCCAAGGCCCTCCTAAAACTTTGAGTTTTTACTTATATTTGCTTAAAGGAAATACAACTTTGGCTTTCCCGAATTAATTGATATAGCACTCGGTCCTCCCAACAAGTTCACCCAAGTTTCGTGTATGATTTTGGATACCCGCGTGTCTAGTTACCCACCTAGTACGGTTCGGTTTCGAGTAGTAAAATGAATTAGCCGCACCGCGATGGACCGAACCGAACCGCCCGTGAATACCCTAACGCTTACTTAACAAATGCTTATTTACATCATAATGCTAGAATGGCCACATGATGAATGGTTGTGTTGGGATTTAACAAGCATATAACCATTATACTACGAATACGCAGCAGATGGATCTAACTTGATGAATAAAGATTAATAAATAATTAACACGTAATTACTAACCTCGTATTACTCGAGTTACTAAAACAAGTAATTTTCTTGAATCTTATTCATAAATTAAACCACCTTAACAACTAAAGTAAGTTGTTCTCTGTGGGAATCACACACTACATGTTGCACAAGAACGTAAGGATGCTAGTGTTTAACTCACGAATCACCACGAAACAACTAGGGTTTTGGTGTTCTTAGATGAAAGTCGGTCGAACCCTAGTAAGGGTTTTAGGCCAATCGGTTTTAACAAAGGGAGGAGAGAAACCAATTTAGGGTTAGGGTTTGTATGTGTGTAACGCATGGAATGAGATCCAAGGGGTGTTTATATAGGCTAGACATCTTGTCCTTTAAGTTAGACTACAACACCTCAATTAGTTTCCTAAAATTGACACTTGGACCCCTCTCCTCCTCCTTAGCCGATCGATACACAAACAAAACACCCCATCACTTTTGTTTTTCGTACTAATAAGTCCCTTACATATTAGTAAGTGTTTGTTAGTTAGTTATACCTTCTAACGGTATAATTAACGACCTTTTAAATATTTCGTAAACTATATTAATATAACTAAGAGTAGGGAGAGTGTTGGGATTAAAAGACTTCTTGATGATCTTAGAGTTACTTCTGCTCAGGTGTGTGTTACTACTGCTAGCACAAAGATAATGAAAAATATGCTAAGTAGTTAGTGCTGCTAGTTCATAGTTACTACTGCTAGTGTAGCTAGTGTAACTTAGTACTGCTAGTATATGATAGTACTACTAGAGTAAAGTTAGTACTGCTGGTGAAGATTGAAGAAAATATTCTAAGTAGTTACTACTGCTTGTACATAGTTAATGCTGCTGGTGTATAAGTTACTACTGCTAGTGTTCAGAGTTAAAGCTGCTGGTATAAAGTTACAACTGTTGAAAGATTACAACTGCTGAAAGGATAAAGACTGCTCAGAAAATATAAAGATTGCTTAAAGATCAAGATTACTTAGTTAATAAGGATTGTTATTTATAGAATAGATCTTTAAGAATATTCTAAGTTTTTGTAATATATTGTAAATCGACTAGGACTCTTTGGTGTATAAAAAGAGGTCCTAGGGCATAGAGTTCTATATCTGTGTCAAGTATAAAAAACGAGTCATTCATAGAGTTGTTCATAGCTTCAAGGTTTTGTAACCCTAATACTAGGAGAGTATTCGTATTGTTTGTAATAATAATATTTGAGCTTTTATTGTTGAATTACATTATCCTTGTGTTACCGTTTCATTGAAGAATTCTTCTTATATTAAAGATTAGATTCCACATAATCTTTAGTATTATCAAACAAAGTTTCTATCATAAGTTATGTAGGATTTATCTTGCATAACTAAACCTTACACAAAGATCCATTCAAGTGGGATCAACAAGTGGTATCAGAGCTTGTTGCTTTGGGAAACTTTGCTAAGAAGACATGGATCAAGACTCAGTACATATGGTAGCTGCATCAAAAGTGCATATGCTCAAATCAGGTGAGTATGAGCTTTGGAGGATGAGGATGGAACAATACATACAGATGGTTGATTATTCTTTATGAGAAGTCATAGAGAATGGTAATGCACCTCCAATAACAAAACTTGTTGAAGGTGTTGAGACTATAATTGCTCCTTCAAATGCTAAAGAAAAGGCATAAAGGAGGTAAGAGCTGAAGGCAAGAAGCACTTTATTGATGGGCATCCCTAATGAACATCAATTGAAGTTTAACTCCATCAAAGATGCCAAGTCATTGCTACGGGCTATTGAAAAGAGGTTTGGAGGGAATGGTGCTACTAAAAAGACTCAGAGGAATCTTCTAAAGCAACAGTATGAAAATTTTACTGCATCTAGCTCAGAGGTATTAGATCAAACCTTTGATAAGCTTCAAAAGCTTATCAGTCAGTTGAAGATTCATGGTGAAAGTATCTCACAAAAAGATGTGAATCAGAAGTTCTTAAGAAGTCTGTCACCAGAATAGAACACACATACCATTGTGTGGAGGAACAAGCCTGAGATAGATACATTAAGCTTGGATGATCTTTACAAAAACCTGAAGATCTATGAACCAGAGGTCAAAAGAACATCAAGCTCAAGCACAAACACACAAAACATAGCCTTTGTGTCCTCAAACAGCACCAACAGTACAAATGGAGAAGTTAATACTACTCATGGTGTTACAACTGCTAGCACTCAAGCTACTGATGTTAACTCAACAATAATTGATAACTTAAGTGATGCTGTTATCTGTGCTTTCTTTGCAAGTCAACCAAACAGACCACAATTTAACCATGAAGACTTGCAACAAATTAATCCTGATGATTTAGAAGATATGGACTTAAGGTGGCAGATGGCTATGCTAACAATGAGGGTAAGGAGATTCTTGAAGAACACAAGAAGAAAGCTTACTGTTAATGGTAATGAGACCATTAGGTTTGATAAGTCTAAGGTGGAGTGTTACAACTGCCACAAAAGGAGACATTTTGCAAGGGAGTGTAGGGTTAACGGAAACCAATGAAAACTCAGATATAAGGGAACACAGAAGGGTTGTGCCAAATGGAAAAACTACATTCAATTGCTCTTAGATTTTCAGGTGATGGTCTTGGTGATTATGATTTGTGTGATCTAGCAAGAAGGAAGGTCCAACTAACTTTGCACTCATGGCTTACTCTTTTACAAGTTCTAACTCTAAGGTATCTAATGATTCAAATTGTTCATCATCTTGTTTGGAAAACGTTAAAATTCTTAAAGAACAAAATGAACATCTGTTAAAAGACTTAAGGACATCTAAGATAGATGTTATTACTTATAAAACGGGTTTAGAGTCTGTAGAAGCAAGACTTCTAGTTTATAAGAAAAATAAGTTATGTTTATGAAGAAGATATCAAGCTCTTAAAACATGAGATTTATTTAAAAGAAGTAGCATTGCAGAGCTAGGAGAATTGAACTGGCTCAAAAACAAAAGATGAAATTCAACTAAACAATAGAAAAAAACTTGAGAATTCTCTAAAAGCTTAAGCAAACTAATAGACGTCATATAGTTGATTAAGTGAAAACAAGTTTTGGTTTATGTTGTTCCACCTCCTATACGGGAGAAATTTTTGCCTCCAAAACCCTAATGTGTCATTCTTTGGTCTGAGGTGTTGTTAATGAGCCTGTAGTTTAGTGAGCTTCTGTTAAGAAGCCTGTAGTTGAGACTAGTGAAGCTAAGGCTAGTGCAGACAAGACTGAGGTTGTTAGGAAGAATAATGGTGCTCCAATTATTGAGGATTGGGTGTCTGGTAGTGAGGAAGAATATGTGCCTTAGGCTAAGAAAGAGAAGAAAACAGTTAAGTTTAGTTTTGCTAAAATAGAGTTTGTTAAATCTAAAGAGCAAGTAAAATCTCTTAGGAAAACAACTGTTAAACAAGGTAATCAAAATAGGCTGAACACACATAGTCCTAAAGGAAACCAAAGAAACTAGAATAACATGATGTCTCAAAGATTATGAGTAATTTTGAGTTTGATTAACAAAGCGTGTTATGTATGTGGAAGTTTTGATCACCTGTTAAGTTTGATCTTGTAATAACATTAGGAGACAGTTTAATAATAAAAAGATGGTAAAACCAGTTGGAACTATACTCAAAGGGTGAATCACCAGCATTTTTCTAGAATGACTCACCCTAGTTCTAAAAGGAACATGATTCCAAAAGCAATATTAATGAGGTCTGGCCTAGTATCACTTACTACTGTTAGACCAGTTAATACTGCTCAACCAAGATCAACAGTGAATAGTGCAAGACCAATGACAAATGTTTTTAATAAAGCACATTCAACTCTTAGAAGGTGCATTAACAATAAAACAGGAACTAAAAACAGTAATTTTAATCATAGGGTTAATACTGTTAGTGGTAAGAATGTTAATACTGCTAGGCCAAAAGAAGTAGTTAATACTGCTAAGCCAAAAGCAGTAGTTAATGATGTTAAGGCCTCAGCTTGTTAGGTTTGGAAACCAAAGACTAAAGTTTTAGACCATGTTTCTAAACACAACAGTGCATCAATGAAATTTAAAAGATTTGATTATATTGATGCACAAGGCAGATCCAAGTCAGTGATGGCTTGGGTCCCCAAAAGAGACTGATTTTCTTACCACATGTGCAGGGCAATCCACAAATAGATTTACAGGACCAAGGAGTGATTGACAGTGGATGCTCAAGGCACATGACAGGGAACATGTCCTATCTTACTGATTTTAAAGAAATTGATGGAGGATATATTGCCTTTGGAGGTAACCCTAAATAAGGGAAAATCACAGGTAGAGGTACAATCAAAACTAGTAATTTAGATTTTGAGAATGTGTATTTTGTAAGAGAATTATAGTTTAACCTCTTTAGTGTCTCACAAATATGTGACAAAAGGAATTAGGGTTCTTTTTAATGACAATGAATGTATTGTTTCTTATCTCATAACTTTAAGTTAACTGATGAAAGTCATTGTTTTTACTTAAGAGTCCTAAAATGAACTTTATATATAGCTGTTTGATTCTAAAGAATTTTGTTCCTAAAAGGAGGTTTAATTGTCTCTTTGCAAAAGCCACATCTGATGAATCTAAACTATGGCATAGAGGCTTTGGACAATATAAATTTCAAAATATGAATAACTGGTTAAGGGAAATCTTGTAGAGTTTACTTCAAAGTTTTGAAAATGATCAAACTTGTGTTGCTTGTTCAAAAAGGGAAGCAACATAGAAGCATTTTGTAAGTCCAAAACAGTAAAAGGTTCAATCAGCCAACCTTTTACTTATGTTGGCACATGGATTTGTTTGGATCTAACATTTGTAAAAAAGTTAAATGAAAAAAAGACGTAATGCTAGTTGTCACAGATGATTACAATAGGTTTAGTTGGTTTTCTTGTCTAGCTATAAGGAAGAGACTAGTGGCTCATTTTAAGTCTTTTTAACTGAGTAGAATAACTAATAGATAAAAAGGGTTAAGGCTAATTACGTGGTGTGGGACAATGAAAATGAGTTCAAGAATAAGGAGATGAATCAGTTTTGTGAGAGAAAATGTATTAAAAGAGAATTTAGTATAATTAGAACACCTCAACAAAATGGAGTAGCTGAGATGAAAAATAGAACACTAATTGAGGCTGCTAGAATAATGCTAGCTGATTCTAAGCTACCTACTACTTTTTGGGCTAAAGCAGTTAATATGCGTTGTATGTGCAAATAGGGTTATTAGTAAACTATAAGCCTCATAAACAAGCACCCCTTATGAACTTTTTCTTGGTAGAAACCAGCTTTAGGGATTTATGAGACCATTTGGGTGTCCTGTTACAATTCTCAATACTATAAGATCACATTAAAGCAAGTTTGATGGTAAGGCTGTTAAGATCTTTGTTGGGTTATCAATTTAAGTAGTAAAGCATTTAGAGTATTCAACAGTAGAAAAAGGATAGTTGAAGAGAACTTGCATGTCCAATTTAGTAATAATACACCTAATATTGTAGGAAGTAGACCAAATTAGCTTTTTGATATTGATGCACTAACAAAGTCAATAAATTATAAGCCAGTTATTGTAGGAAATCAGTAATGCAAGTACAAAAGCATGTAATGATGCAGGTAAAGCTAGAATGGAGATAGTACCTGGCAAAGATTACATTCTGCTACCATTGTGGCCTGTTGATCTACCATTCTCTCAAAATTCAAAGAGTTCTCCTGATGCTGGATTCAAACCTTTAGAAAAGAAGGTTACTGAATAACCAAGAAAAGAAGGTGGTGATTCAAGTAATGATCAAGAGAAAGAGGATGATAATGTTAACAACACTAACAATGTTAATACTGCTAGTGATGGAAATAACACTAACAATGTTAATGCTGTTAGTTCAACCGTTTATGCTGTTGGCATAGAAGTTAATGCTGTTGGTGCAAAAACAAGCATTAAACTTCCAAATGATCTAAATATGCCTGAATTGGAAGATATTGTTTATTCAGATGATGATGAAGATGTTGGTGCAGAGGCTGACATGAACAATTTGAATACATTTATGCCTGTCAGTCCTATTCCAACTACAAGAATACATAAAGATCATCCAGTTGAACAAATTATTAGAGACTTGAATTCAGCACCTCAAACAAGAAGAATGACAAAGAATTTGGAAGAACATGGTTTGTTTAGTTCAGTTCAGCAAAGAACAAATCATAAAGACTTTCAAAATTGCTTGTTTGCTTGATTTTTATCACAAGAAGAACCCAAAAAGGTAATTCATGCATTGAAGGATCCAAGCTGGATAGAAGCTATGCACGAAGAGCTTCTACAATTCAAACTATAAGAAGTTTGGACTTGAGTGGATTTACCGAATAGAAAAAGGGCTATTGGCACTAAATGGGTTTACAGGAACAAGAAGGATGAAAGAGGCATTGTGATAAAGAACAAAGCAAGATTGGTTGCTTAAGGGTACACACAAGAAGAAAGGATTGACTATGATTGATGTATTTTGCCCCTTGTTTCTAGAATTGATGCAAATTAGGGCTATTTTTAGGCCTTATGCCTCATTAAAGACTTGTCACGTGGTTCCAGATGGATGTCATACATCCATGGATAAGGATAAAACAACATCTTTTACTGTTTCGTTGAAAAAACCAACGCAAATCTCATATTGACTTTCTTTCGCCCTACTCTAAGGGTACTTTATTTTGATATCTTTTTTTTATATTCTATTTATATATTCTTTCCGTTGGTCAACAACCAACAAAAGTTCTCGTTTAAGTCTTTGCCCTTGTTGCCAGAATTGAAGCAATTAGGCTATTCTTAGCCTATGCCTCATTTAAAGACTTTGTGGTGTACCAGATGGATGTCAAGAGTGCTTTTCTTTATGGTAAGATTGAAGAGGAAGTCTATGTTTGTCAACCACCAGGATTTGAAGATCCAGACTTCCCTAACAGAGTATACAAAGTAGAAAAGGTACTTTATGAACTGCATCAAGCTCCCAGAGCTTGGTATGAAACCTTGTTAACTTATTTGTTAGACAATGGGTTTTAAAGAGGAAAGATAGATAAGACTTTGTTTATCAAAAGGGACAAAGGTGATATTTTGTTAGTTCAAGTGTATGTAGATGATACCATATTTGGCTCTACAATGAAGTCATTATGCACAGAGTTTGAGAAGATGATGCATAAAAAGTTTCAAATGAGTTCTATGGGTGAACTCACATTCTTTTTAGGACTGCAAGTAAAGTAGAAGAAGGATGGGATTTTTATCAGTCAAGACAAGTATGTGACTGAGATTTTGAAGAAATTTGGTTTTACTGATGTCAAGACAGCAAGCACACCTATGGAAACTCAAAAGCCTTTGCTCAAGGATGAAGATGGTGAAGAAGTGGATATTCATTTATATAGATCAATTATTGGTTCATTGATGTATCTTACTTCTTCAAGACCTGATATTATGTTTGCAGTGTGTGCTTGTGCAAGATACCAAGTCAACCTAAAAGTGTCACATCTTCATGTTGTGAAAATAATTTTTAGGTATTTAAAAGGTCAACCAAAATTGGGCCTTTGGTATCCAAAAGATTCACCTTTTGATTTAGTAGCATACACTGATAGTGATTATGCTGGAGCAAGCTTGGATATGAAGTCCACAACAAGAGGTTGTCAATTCCTTGGGTGTAGATTGATTTCATGGCAGTGCAAGAAGCAGACTATGGTTGCTAATTCCACAACAGAGGCTGAATATGTAGCTGCTTCAAGTTGCTGTAGCCAAGTGCTTTGGATTCAAAATCAATTGCTTGATTATGGGTATAACTTTATGCATACAAAGATCTATATTGATAATGAGAGTATTATATGCATAGTTAAGAACCATGCTTTTCATTAAAAAACAAAGCACATTGAGATTAGACATCACTTTATCAGAGATTTCAATGAAAAGAAGCTAATTCAAATGATCAAGATTCATACTGACAAGAATATTGCAGATTTGCTTATAAAAGCATTTGATGTAAGTATATTTCAATATTTGATTGCTAGTATTGGAATGCTCAATCTTTAAAATGGTGGGAATAAAAACAGAAAGAGAGATGTGTGATAAAAACAGATAGAGTGATTTAGTGAGAAAAAGAATTGAGAGAATTTGTGAGTTGAAAAACAGAAAGAGAGATGTGTGATAAAAACATATACAGTGATTTGGTGAGAAAAAGAATTGAGAGAAGTGGTGAGAATAAAAACAGAAAGAGAGTTGTTTTAAAAACAGAAAGAGAGAATTGTGAGTAAAAAGAATTAAGAGAAATCAAAAATAAACAGAGAGTTTTTGTGAGTTAAAATGTAAATTTGATGATGAAAAAGCTAATTAGAATGGAATTGGAGTTAATGCTGGTGATTCAAAGTTAATGCTGCTAGGCATAAACTTACTGCCGCTTGGGAAAGTTAATGCTGCTAGGCATAACTTACTACTGCTGGTTGTAAGTTAATGTTGCTAGGCTTAACTTACTGCTAAGTTACTTACTACTGCTGGTTGTAAGTTAATGTTGCTAGGCTTAACTTACTGTTGAGTTACTTACTACTGCTAGTTGAAAGTTAATGCTGCTAGGCATAACTTACAACTGATGGTGAACGTTAATGCTGTTGAGGGTAGTTTCATAAATACTTCGATTAAGGGTTTCATTCACTCATTTAATCGATTTCATTCAATCATATACTCTTTAATCACAAACCCTAACTTAATTTCATCATTCATCATCAAAACTCAACACAATGACAACCCTACAATTTGCTGATACTCACAATTTAGTCGCGTTTTTGGCTAACCCGCTGAAAGTGAGGGGTTTGAACAAATTATTGATTTTCTGAATGCACACACCATAAAGTATGCTTTAAACGTTAATCCCACTATATATACTTCGTGTATTGAACAATTTTGGGCTACTGTGGTAAAAACGGTCAATGGGGAACAACAACTTTTCCAAGTGTATTTTTGAAAGCATGGTGAAGAACTTAGATAATGCTGGTAAATTCTTGATGTATCCAAGGTTTATACAAGTCTTTTTGGATAATCAATTGGAGGGGATGTCAAGTCACAAGAGGATTTATGTTACACCCTCTCACACAAAGAAGATTTTTGCTAACATGAGAAGGCAAGGAAAAGACTTTTCTGGAAGGGAAACACCCTTATTTCCAACCATGGTGGTTCAAGCTCAAGAAGAAATGGGTGAAGGTTCAGCAATGCCAACTGATCCCCATCACACACCCATCATTACTCAACCTTCATCATCTCAACCTCAAAGGAAACAAAAATCTAGGAGGTCAAAGAGAAAGGACACTAAGGTACCTCAGTCTAGTGATCCTACAAATGTAGCAGATGAGGCTGTCAATAAGGAGCCTAGTATGCAACTTAAGGAATTGATGGATTTTTGTACCAAATTGCAACAAAGAGTGCTTGACCTGGAGAACACAAAGACTGCTCAAGCTCAGGAGATTACAAGTTTAAAGAAGAGAGTCAAGAAGTTAGAGAAGAAAGGAGGGTCAAGAACTCATAAGCTCAAAAGATTATACAGGGTTGGTAGATCTGCAAGAGTAGTTTCCTCTGAAGAAGCTAGTTTGGGTGATCAGGAGGATGCATCCAAACAGGAGAGGAAAATTGATGATATTGATAAAGATGCAGAGATTACATTAGTTGATGAAACTTAGGGGAGGTATGGAGATGAAGAAATGTTTGGGATAAATGACTTAGATGATGATGAGGTGGTTGTTAAAAGTGAAGTTACTGATAAAACTAGTGAGAAGAGAAATATTATTGAGGAAGCTGTTGCTGTGACTGATGCTGTTACAATTCCAGTTAGTGCTGCTACAATAACTAATGTTGAACTTACTTTGGCTCAAACACTGGCAGAGTTGAAGAGTGCAAGATCCAAGATAAAAGGGGTTGTTATGCAAGAGCCAAGTGAATCAACTCCAACAATATCTTTACAACTACCATCACAGGTCAAGGGTCAAGGTTCAAAGGATAAGGGTAAAGCAAAGATGATAGAACCAAAGAAGCCTTTGAAAAAGAAAGATCAGATTAAGTTTGATGAAGAAGAAGCTTTAAGGCTACAAGAAAAGTTTGATGAAGAAGATAGGCTTGCAAGGGAGAAATCTCAACAAGTAGAAGAAGCCAACATTGCTTGGGATGACATTCAAGCAAAGATAGATGCTGACTATCAACTGGCTGAAAGCTTTCAGACACAAGAACTTCAAGAGTTGACAATTGAAGAGAAGTCTACTTTATTTGTACAACTTTTGGAGAAAAGAAAGAAGAACTTTGCTGCTAAGAGAGCAGAAGAAAAAAGAAATAGACCACCTACAAGAGCTCAACAAAGGAGTATCATGTGTACTTACCTGAAGAATATGGCAGGATGGAAGCCCAAAGACTTAAAGAGCAAGTCCTTTGCAAATATTCAAGAATTGTTTGACAAAGCTTTCTAGAGGGTGAACACCTTTGTTGACTCCAGAACAAAGTTGGTTGAAGGTAGTAAAGTAAGAGCAGAAGGCAGTGAGACAAGAGAAGAAAGCAGTTCAAAAAGAGCAGGAGATGAGCTAGAATAAGAGAATGCAAAGAAGCAAAAGGTAGATGATGATCAGGAAGCAGCTAAGATGAAAGAGCTCATGAAAATTGTTCCTGATGAAGAGGATGTCACACCCCGCCAAGGAGGAAACACGAGGCGTAACATCATGGATATCATCACAACACAATGGTGTCAACAATAGAGAATCACTACATGCATAACTAAATATAAAAGACACGATGTGTCATGACAATACCGAAAACAAAAGAACGGCATCTTGTATTAATGAAAAAGGGGTCTCATCAATACAAAGACAATGTCTCACAAACCTATTAAAACTCATAACATTCAAGAATTCATGCAAACACATATGAAATAAAAACAAATGAGAACTTCTAATGCCATCCTAATGGTCTCTCTAGCCACTTTCATTAACTTCAACACCTTCATAACGTACACCTGAAAATGATGCTTGAAATGTCAACATAATGGTTAGTGAGAGTCATAGGTTTTGCGACACCAATACAAGATTTAAATCAATCAATGTGATTATAAAAACACAAAACATGGCAGGACAATTAAGCTGACTATCATACATGATAACATGCATTCGTCCCAAACAAGCAACCACAAATGCGACAGAACGTGTCCCCCGATCCATAACATGCAACATTTAGTCATGGAGAGGAATGCTATCCCCAAATCCCAGACTCTTGGTATCGTAGCACACACAAGTTCATACCCACACCACGTAGGCGAAACCTTTTGCCCACAAAGTAGGCGAAGAACAATGCAACGTCATACAACATGCAGCACATAACATATAATAGCTACTTAAAAGTCCATGGGTAACTTGAACCACATAATCACAGTAATCAAAACATTTCAAAACATATTTTGCGTTACTTCCATCCCAAGAAAACATAGTAAAATAGGAATATGAAACTCACCTGATGCTCAGCTTACTCGACAAGATCTTGAACACAATCTAATCATAACAAAACACAGGTTACACTCGGTTAGGCAAAAGCCCAAGCAAATGTAACAATAACATGATGGACCTCTAAACCTAACACTAAGTTTATGATCCTTTATATGCATCTCCCAAATCATTTTCATACGATATATAGTCTTAACCATTAACTTCTAACTTTTTAGTTTTCGGCAGAAATTTTTAGTCACTTTATGACCACAAATAAAATATCAAAACACCTAATTAATGATTCTCCTTTCATTCTCTATCTCCTCAATGAGTTGTAGCATACTGTGATTTTTTTGAAAAAATAATATTAAGTGGAACTATTTTATAAAAATTCATCTTTGTAAAGTACTCAGATTCGGATCTGATCGAACCACTTAAAAGTTTGACTTGACCAGACCCATTTAGACACTTGGGAAAATTCTATAAAAATTCTAGAAATTCATAAACATCATGAAATTACTACAGTAGGAGTTTCGTTTATTAAAACAAAGTTTTGATATGGATTTTGCCCTCATAAACACAACTCAGAATCTGACCCAAATTTACTGTTTCGACAACTTTTATTGCGAAAATTATTTAACTAACTTCCCGACCTCAAAACCTTTCGGGGCCAGACTTTTTGGAAACTAGACTCTCTGAACTTAATTTTAGGGTCAATAAAATTGATAATTGCTATTTTTATGAGCGAGTTATGATTCGTACAAGATGACCTTTCAAAACTGTCAGCTTTTAAATTCCGAATTTACAAACCCTAAACCCTAATTACACATGCTTAACACCACCAATCATCCCTGATCCGCTCAGACTACACCTTAAAATATATACAATATAATAAAATATCAAATATATAGTAAGAATAGTCTAAAAGCAGAGTCAATGATACCGAGAAGTAGTATAGAGTTTTCCCGGGTCGTAAATCCCCAACGAGGCTGGAATGGTAAATCGATACGAATGAATTGATGATTTGAATTGAGAAACAAATGATTTTGATTTTTAACTAGATAAACTAAAATTAATTAAAGAAAACTAAAATTATTCTACGGGAAACAAGCAATGGAAAATGGGAATCTTAAATATACTACGGGGAACAAAAATAGTTATACGGATAAATCCTAAACTACGGGAGCATAAATAATGGCAATGAAAATCCTAAGAAATCTACGGGGAACGTAATTAGGCTAAAAAAAATACTTAACTAAAATAATTAACACTAATAAACTAAATTAAACATGCAATTATAGACTACCGGGAATTAAATCGCAAGCTAAAACTAAAAATTATAAAAATAAAGTCATAAAATTAATTTTAAAATTTTAATAAATTAAAAATATTCTAACTTAAAAGAAAATGTAAAAAATTTCAAAATCGGAGTTAAAAAGCGAACAAAACGGTAAGAAACGAAAAATCCGGGCTCGTAAACGGGCCCGGAACTGAATTTTTAGCAAAAATTACCCTACATAAGTTTTTATATTTTTAATATAAACTAACTGATTAAATAAAATTTTATTAAAAAGAAAAATATTTTTTTGTTAATTTTTGTATTTTTTATGAATTTTCTAAGATTAAAAACTAATTAAAATTAAGAAAATAGAAAAAGACAGAAAATAAAACTACAAAAAATCTAAAAAAATCAAATTAAATAAAGAAAAAGTTGAGGAATCTAAAAATATAAAAAGCCCTAAAAGTTACTGTAGCATTTTATATTAATTAAACTAATTAAAATTAACCCTAAAACTAAATTAAATTAAATTAAATAACTAACTAAGTTAACCTAAGGGACTAACAGTGAAAAGTGACACAAAAAGTTGGGGGGGGGGGGGGGGGGGGGGGGGGGGGTATGACGGGGTAACAAGCTAACTAACCACAGGGACTAACAATGTTAACACCAAACTTCAAAATTACACACATGGTCCCTGAGAATGACCCCGATTACAACCTAAGTCCTAAGTGCTTATTTTACAAAACTTAAAAAAGCAAAGTTATAAAGCAGCTTAATGGCAACATTTTTAATAAAAGCAACTAGAGCTAAAAGTCATTAAATAAGCCAGAAAGATAAGCTGAATGGACCAAAGCTTTAATTAACTTAATGGCTTTTTTCTCTTTTCTTTTTGGGATTTTAAGCTACAAAATAAGCTAAGACTATGGGAATAAGCTAATAAGGCCAAGGGAGACCTAAATAAGCTAAGGGAACCTAGATTAAGCCCTAAAATAAGCTGTTTTATTGTTAAGCTATGTTAACAGCTTATTATAAAAACAGAAAAGGTGCTACTTTAAGCCTAAATTAAACTATGCTAGAAAAGGAATTAAGCTGAGCTACTTTGGGGGCTTAAAGGGCTACTTATAGACTACACTAAAAAGCAAAAAAAAACTAGGAGTCTAATAGATAAATAAGCTGGAAAAGGGGGCTGGGATTGGGTGCTCAGCACCAGGGGACATTAAGCAGTGGTGAGGGGGCTTATTTGGGCTTATGAATATAAGCCCTCAAGAGCTTATTAGCCAAAACAAAACACAAACAGAATCAAAGGGGTGCCTAATGAGCTTATATTCAAAAGATGAGAGCTTAGGAAACAATATAAGCTGCTGAAATTGTGGCTTGAATTTGAGGGTTCTAAAAAAAATGCAAAGCCAAATTTGACTTAAACTTGGTCAAACCCAAGGGACAGCAACAAGGGCTTGGGTTTATGGGTAGAAACAACAGCAAAGAGCACAAAAATAATGTGCTTAAGCTGCTCATGCAGCTTGAGCACTTAAGCTCAAGGTGGCTTTTTCAGATTTTGAGAGAAAACAAAAGGGCACTTAAAATCTTATTTCCAAACTAAAGAGAGTGATTTTACTGGCTTAATTAAACCTACACACTCAGCCAAAAGTGGCTGAGTGCACTTGACCCATGCAAAACCCCATATGACCCGTTTTCAAGCTTAAACCAAACACCCCTTTAAATAAGTAAAATTCCCTTTTCTTTGGTTTAATTCAAAATTTATTTAAAATAAGCTGATATTAGGACTGTGAACTTGTTTAGCAACAAGAAATACACAAGTTTCTTCACAATTTACACACGAATTCAAGAGTGGCAATTGGGAAATTTAAAAACTTCAAAATAAACCTTAAACTTGCATTAAATTGCTTCAAAACAGTGACATACTAAACAAAAGGTGAGCTGAAAGCTTAAATTACAATTTGATTAAAAGTTAAGTAAAAATTTAACACTCAAATTAGACTCAAAACAAAGGTTGAAGAGATACTTTACACAGCTTAATCAAATAAGCTGTGTAAAATGCCTTTTACTAAAACAGTTTTTAGTAAACTTTTAGGAAAACATGAAACCTTTTTTTTTAACTGAAAGCTTTTGGTGAACAAGATTATAAGAGCAATATACACTCAGCCAAACTTGGCTGAGTGTCCCCAACCCATGTCAATACAATTTTGACCTATTTTGACTTAAAACCAAACACCTCCTTAATTTTCAAAATCTGATTTTTACTAATTAAAAAGTGAGAAATGGCTTAAGTTACCCTACTGAATTCTTTAATAGTTAAGTAAAAATAACAATTCAAAAGTTTTAATAACTAAAATCTCTTAAAAACTTTGATTAAGAACAAACAGTGGCACAACAGAAATTTTTAAAACTTAACTCAAAACTTTCATTAATTTAAGTCAGGGTACAATTACAATAAATAAGACTGAATTACAATGCTTTTAAAGTAAAAACTTAACTTAATTAAAAAAAACTAGAAAAAAAGGGTGTGTGGTATTCGGCTTGTGTTTCTTCAATTTATAGAAGTCTCTCTTGCTTCCTTCTTCTTCTTGTTGTGCTTGTTGTGTGTGTACAAAACCTCAGCATCAATCCTAGCCCTAAGATCACACTTGTGTTTCTTTTTAATCAATCCCCACCATTGATAGGACTCGGGGTTGATGAGATTGCCAGCGTGGAGGCTGATTAGGGTTAGTGGGTGGTGGGAAGGGATTGGACTGGGTAGAGGGTTGTCTGGGTAAAAGCTTGAGGTGTAACTCGTGATGGTGTGAGGCTCAAGGGTTTTGGCGGGAAAGAGTGTTGAGGGGTGAGCTGTTATTGGTGAGCAGGTTTAAAAGTTTTGAGATTGGCAAAAAGAAACCCTTAAGTTTCAGCTCTTTTCCATTTCTTTTGTTTCTTTTTCTTTTAGTTATAAAAGAGTTTAAAAACTTGGCATAAACAGCCCTTGTGTTTTATTAAAACAAAGATTTAGAAAGGTTTTGAAAATGGCAGAACTGGCCCTTGGCCTTTTAAAGGGAATAATAATTTGGAAAATTACAAAATCAGTCCCTATCAATTTTAAAACACTTTTTCTTTTTACAAACATTTTTAAACTTGACAATTTAGGTCCCCAGGGTTTATAAAAAAATGGTATTGGGCCAGTAATGGGCTTGGGTTATGTATTGGGCCCAACTGGGTGTGTTTGGGCCCAATAAGGGTTTGTGGGCTTGTATTGGGCCCAACTGAGTGTGTTTGGGCCCAATAAGGTTCAGGCTTGTGTTATTGGGTGTACACTGGCTGAGATTGGCTGTAAATGGGCTAGGATTGGGCCTTCAAAGTCTTCATAGTCTTTGTCAAATGCACACAAATGGGCTGCTGTAATTGATTGAGGGCCCATTTGGTCTTCACAGTCTTCGTTAATATACTATTGGGCTTTCCCGGCCCATCAGATGGGTTGAGAATGCATCCAATTAGTATTCTTCATTTACGGCTCCGGTTTGACTGTTGATTTTGTTGAGTTGACTTTGACTTTGACTTTTCTGGTCTTCGGCCTTTGATTTAAATTTGCTTTTCCACTCTTTTCCATTCCGTGCCTGGTTTTGTCATTTTTTTGCTGTGTTTTCTGTCTTTTGGTGTGATATCCTTTTCCTGCACAACACAAGTGTAAAACAAACATATCTTTGGCAGTTTCTGTCTGTTTTTAGTCATTTGAGTCCGTTTTCAATGGAAAAAGGTATGTGTAATTAAGCACATACCACCCCTCGTGCCTGGTCAGCGTTTTGCTAGTTTTGTCACACGAATTGGTTTTTAGCACAGCAAAACTGACACGTCATTATTTGTCTTTCATCGGGGTCCGGATGTTGCTTATTTATTATTATATGTGGATGATATCATTCTCACAGCTTCTTCTACAACATTTTTACAACGTATTATTTCGTTGCTTCATGGTGAGTTTGCTATGACTGATCTTGGCTCTCTCAACTATTTCCTTGGTGTTTCTGCTCAGCGGACTGCTTCTGGTATGTTCTTGTCACAATCCAAATTTGCTGTGGAAATTATTGAGAGGGCAAATATGCAGAAGTACAACCCGTGCAAGACCCTTGTAGATACCGAGTCCAAGCTTGGTCCTGATGGTGAACCTGTTAGTGATCCTACTTTATATCGCAGCTTGGCTGGTGCTCTTCAGTATCTCACTTTTACACGACCAGACCTTTCTTATGCTGTTCAACAGGTTTGCCTTTATATGAATGATCTACGTGACCCACATTTCACTGCTTTGAAGCGCATTCTACGCTATGTTCGTGATACTATTGATCATGGTCTTCAGCTTCATGTATCTTCTCTCAGCTTACTGCATACATTGATGCTGATTGGGCTGGTTGCCCTGTTACTCGCCGGTTTACCTTTGGCTATTGTGTATTTCTTGGTGACAATTTATTGTCATGGTCTGCAAAGCGACAGGTTACTTTGTCTCGATCTAGTGTTGAGACAGAGTATCATGGTGTTGTGAATGTTGTTGCTGAGACTGTGTGGCTTCGAAATTTGCTACTTGAGTTGCATGCTCCTTTATCTACTGCTACCATTGTCTACTGTGACAATGTCAGTGTTGTGTATTTATCTACCAATCCGGTTCAGCATCAACGTACTAAACACACCGAGATAGATATTCATTTTGTCCGAGATTATGTTGCCTCTGGTCAGGTTCGTGTGCTTCATGTTCCGTCCAGATATCAGTATGCAGATATATTTACTAAAGGTCTCCCAAGTGCGTTGTTTCTTGAGTTTCGCTCAAGCCTGAACGTCCGAAGATCTCCCGTTCACACTGAGGGGGGAGTATTAGCAGTCAAGTCAACATTTAATATTCAAAATTAAGTCATCAATCAACATTTATTAACAGTCAAGTAAATATTCATAACAAAGTCATTAATCACCATTTATTAGTTATTAATTTGTATTAGCCCCAAGCCCATGGTCATTATTTTTAAATAATCTCTTGTATCATATATATAGGATAGCTGTTATAAATCATAATCAAGAAATCAATGAGCCTTCCAATGCGGATTTTATCAATTCTAATAATACAATACTAGTTAATATATAAATTAATGCCTTTGTTCGACAGGGAGTATTTATGGGTATCAAGTTTGATGCAGTTTATAACCCAATCATAATCGACCAATACTACTGTCCCACTCGAAAGGATTGCATAACCGTTGTAAGCATGCAAAACTGACATTTAACTCGCATGCTAGACGTCAGAAATGGCAATTTCACCCAGTTTTTAACTGGTCCAATTGGTAAAACAAGATCAAAAATTGGCTAGAAAGGAGAAAAGGTTGAAAAAGTTGGCCCGAGGGCATTTTTAAGGCATAAATACTCCTAAGCTATTTTATTCGAAAAAATATAGTTTACACAGCATATTTGGCATGCTAACTATTTATAGTTTCAATTTTCCCCAACAGAAGTCTTTCAGGTGAACCCCAACCCGACCCATTTTGACCCATAATAAAAATTATCTGTAATAGCCTGTTACTCAACCCGCCCATATCATCACCGCTAGTACATGTTTGCAATTTTAATAGAGATAGACTTTGATTTAAGCTCTCTTTTTGCATGAGATATATATGGAATAAAAATTGTTTCCTACATTTATCCAACTATTAGCACTTTCTTTTTGTGGGATTCTTGGATACAAAGACATCAACTGTCAAGTTAAGCGACATAACATTCAGAGGAATCTCCGGTACATCAAGCATGGACAATGTAATAAATCTTAGTTGCAGTAAAACTGTTTCATGCACAAATATTGTGGTGGATAGAGTGTATATCAAGTCAGCAATTCTAGGAAGAAAAGTTTATGGCAGCTGTATCAGTGCCCATGGAAGAGCTAGTCATGTTAAACCTTTTTTAAATTGCCTGCAACCTTAGACCAACATAATATTGTTCAACTAAGGCTTAATGTTATCTACCCCTAATAGTTGCTCCATCCCAATGTATCTTGTGTTTATGCTTATTTTAACCATCGGTAATAAGATGTGAACTATTTCCATTTGATCTTTTTTTACTCTTGTATACTTCCTATGCATACAACTATATATGCTAAGTTTATATACGATTATATTATCTGGTTCATGTATGAATATAAGGATCATTTTTGCATAAAATACGAACATACTTTTCATTATCATTTCTACTTCTTTTCACCTTTTTCTACTTACTTTTCATCTTCTTTGTCTTTCATTTCATCTCCTTTTCATTCTAACTTGCCTTTAATTTTCATCTTTTAAAATGGCTGAGCATGATCCGAATCTTTGCCTCATTGGTAAGGTTTTATCTCATCACCGTCATTTAGGAAAATTAGGGGTTATCTCAATTGTTAAAGGGGCTTGGCGTACAAAAGAACCTTTTGAAGTCCACCGTTAGGATCAAAATCACTTTTTATTTATCTTCAAGAACAGAAGTGATGTCGAAAATAATCATTGATGAATCTTCGTGTTCGGTTATGGGTTACTATCTTGCTCTCGTGCCGTGGTATCCGGATAAGACTTTGGAGGAAATCGACTTTAATCGAGGTATGTTTTGGGTACAGGCTCATGGTCTCCCATTTGGTAAAATGAAAAAAGGCTATGCTATAGAGTTGGCATCAAAAATTGGCACCCTAGTCGAAGTCGATTGTGTGGGTGAGGGCCTTCAATTGAATCGTTTTTTACGTTTTCGAGTAGAAGCTGATCTAAGTGTACCTTTGTGTCGTGGCATTGAACTACCTCGTGTTGGGTTGAGGCTTTTATTTATCTCCTTCAAGTATGAAAGACTTTCAAACTTTTGCTATGCATGTGGGCGTTTGGGACATGATGACGAAACTTGCACTTTCCCAAGAGACCCGAGATTTACTAGAAAACTAATTGATAATATGTGTGCAAACTCAGCAAAGCGCATATCGTTATCTCAAAAGTCTCCTACTAATGTTGATTCATGTCCTTTGCAAGCGCCAAAAATAGGAGATACTACTTTGCAAGTTGTTGTTGAGGACACTAATCGTTCTGTATCGGCTAAAACAACCACGCCCTTAAGTATGGTCTCTGATAAGCTTGTGTGGCATTATGAAGCAAAAGGAAGATATACCATGAAATCAGGCTACCGTCAAGTCCTCCTTCAGCATGAAAACCACTCTAACATGATAGCCTCTTCATCATTAGCCCCAAATAAAAGCTTTTGGAATGAATTGTGGAATCTTAAAACTTTGCCAAGAGTTAAGTTTTTTTGGTGGAAGGCTTGTTCGAATGCTTTAGCAACTCACGAAAACCTTTTACAAAGAGGGTGCAATTGCTCGCCTATATGCACTATTTGTTGTACAAGTGTTGAGACGGTTGAGCATATGTTATTTGAATGTCCGTGGACAAAACATGGTTCGATTATATCGTGTGTCCAGGCCCTCTTAGAAACTATTCACTCAAAGTCGGAACGTATGAAGCTTCACACTTCTTTGGCAAATATAACATGGCAGATATGGAAGAGTCGGAATGGAAAAGTCTTTAATGCTTGTCAGCTTTGTCCACCGCATAACTGTGTGAAACTTAATTGTGATGCATCTTATAAACCATACAGGGCAGCTTTGGGTGTCATTGCCCGTGATTCTACGGGTTCGATTCTCTTATGTTCAGGTGAGATATGGTGTGTGTCTGATCCTCTCATGGCTAAAATTTTAGCAATTAGAAGCGCTTGTCATTTAGCTATCTCGCAAGGTTGGCAAAATGCAACAATTGAGTTGGACTCCAAATTGGCTGTATAATTTGCTTCTTCAGAAGCCGACCCTCCTTGGGCCGTAGCTGCTATTGTAGATGGCATTAAGCTTTGGTCATCCCAATTAGCGCTCTCTTTCTCATGGGTTAATCGTGATTGTAATTTAGAGGCTCATCATGTGGCTAAAGTAGCTTTTACTTCTCATGTAAACTTTGTTTGGGATGTAACTTTTCCTGTTGAAATTACCTCAATTGCGAGGAGTGATATATAATTTTGTGGCTGCGACCTCTTTGTTAAAAAAAAGTAACTATAAAAGATGGAAAATGAAATGTATGCCTAAAATTAGACATAAACATGTGATTGGTAGATTCAAAAAATTGATTGGTGAAGAGTGATGAGAGTGAAAATGTGTAGGACATTGGCAAAAAATATATGGAGTAGGCATAACTTGAGATCTTATTTATAGGTGTATTTATCAAAGCTCTTATAAGACAGCTTTGTCATTGTATCCAAACGAGGGTAAAGTTGTAAAATTAAAGTTTTATCTGCGTTCAGTTTAAAATGCTACTCAAAAGTTGTTATGTAAGTTAGTGGTTGAAACAAATTAGTTAGTTGTTAGGTCTTGTATATAAAGGAGGATATAAACCCGCGCTTCGCTGCGAGGTTTTGTCGTATGTAATTGTTTAATATTTGCTTTACATGTAATGGCCTTCATGAACCCCATTAATAAACTAATCTACACTTGAGGCAAAATATTTATTCCGAAGTGACAAAGAACATAAATTTAGAAATAAATGGCGAACTAATACGTTCCATTTCATCGTTTGTATTTGCTGCAAATTTTAAATTCACATCAACCATATCTTCGTGTTTTGTAGAGGAAAGTTGTTCCATTCCTGGCAAGGTAGCAACAATCTTTCAAAATATAGGCTGTAATAAAATAAATAGTTTAAGAGGAAAGTCTGTACCTTTTCTAAATTCTAATGTAACGTACTATTACATTAGAGTAAAATTATTGCCAGACGAAGCCCAGAGAGATTGAAAAGTTAAAAGGATGACGTGTATTAAAAATGATAATTTGTCTTGAAACATTTTATTATTTAAAAGGCGTTTAGAATTACGTATCTGCTTAAGTGCTCCCTTCTAACTGAGCAAGGTCTAAACATCATGGGACAACACTAATTTACCCTTACTTAAGCAGTCTTCCATAAATATCTCATTTAGACACAATAAAAAATATTATGAAGTGGTTAGCATGGAGCCGGAACATATGTAATTGAGACTTATTCGCTTTAAGCAACATAAATTTATTGCTAATTATCTGATTTGGTAAGGCATATCAACAATTAGCAGTGGAGATAACATATGCAGGCTTAAAATATTGCAGAGGGATGGGCATATGTTACAAAATTTAGTCATTAGAAAATATGTTTTTGCAGAGGAAAAAAATAGTGAGAGGCCAAAATAGTAACAAACCTAGATTAGTTTTTTAATGTTGTTAATATCAAACCTTTAATCAACTTATTTATGAAAAAAGGTAGCAATTAGGACACATTCACCTGCAAGTCGTCAGTCGAATGGGTTAAACTCAGTCCATATTTGAACGCGTGGAATCTCCTAATCTGTCTATTCTAGAATTTAGCTTTGATCACAACATTAACATATTAAGATATATATGGTAAGAAATATCATGAAGAAAAGATGTTACCTTGCACGCAGCGTCCTTGAAAAACTGGTTATGCATGCCGAATAGAGCCACTACCCTTGCAATAACCCATACCCTAATGGGAGGACACTAGAAGACCACACAATTCAACCGAGTGATAACATCAAATATTTGATACTTTTTAGTGTCAATTTTCCCCTAAAAATACTTGCAATTGTCTTATAAATACTTGAATTTGATACTTTTACGGTTATTTTGTTATTTTAAGGTAAAATGCAAGTTTGTGACAAGAAACACGGGAAAAGGACGTAAAAATGAAAAAAAAGCGGATTCTTTCGAGACTTTACGGCGTAACCGTTACGCCGTAACATATTCAAGGCAAGACACGTCAACCAGCAAGATTACGGCATAACCACACACAAGGTTTACGCCGCAACGTTATTATTATGGAAGGCTGAGTCATCCTAGTTAGCATTACGGCGTAACATGAACAATTAGTTACGCCGTAACATATTTTATGCCTAAAACATGGAAAGCCTGGTCAGCACTTTACGTCGTAACACTCTAGAAGGTTACGCCGTAACATATTCAAAATCTATAAATAGAGGCCTCATTCAGCCACTTCATCATCAACCATTCCACCACAGATCTAAATGGTGATCAAGGCCTCCATAACTCGAAAAATTCCACAAGAAGTCCAAGGGAGATCACACTAAACTTACTTTTGTGTTTAATCGTTCATAAACAACTTCTGTAAGAATTATGAGTTTTCATCCATGATTGTCTCTATTAATTTTTGCTTTGTTGTTGCCATGAGCGGCTAAGCACTTTTAATGCTGGCCTAGTCATGAATTTACTATCGTTGTAATACTTGTTTCCTATTAAATCATGGTTTCGTTGGATATCCTTATGACTATCGTGTAACCCTGGGTTTTGGTAGTATTGCGGGTGGTTTAGATCATGTTAATCCGATTATTAGATTACCACTTGAACATGGGATTAGTAGAGTACTAGGGTTGGATAATTATTCTAACCCTAGTGTAGGAACTAACCCTGTTACCGCCTCTATCACTTAATATACTTAAAAAGCACAGGAACTCTTTCAGAGAGGGCTAATAATATGTATAGGTTATTAGACTAGTTCTTGGGAGAGTTGAGATTAATAACTATGACTTGGTTGCCCTACCTTCGTAACTTTCGGGGGATTCGGGATCGCAAGAATTATAGGGCAGACTAAAGATATCTATTCATGTCTGTCGACTTTAGAAACCACCAATGAGGCCATGATGAAACATTGCACAAGAAAACATAGTTATAACGATAGTAATGTAATGACTAGGCTAGCACGCTTCTCTCCTTGATATCTTCTATCTCTTTTAATTTCCGCATATTTACTTTCTTGTTATTTTTATAAATCAACTTCAAACTATTTTCAAATCGTGACACTTTCAAATTAAAACTAATTAACACTTAGCTCTTGGGACGACCTTGGATTTACCATCTCTACAATACTCGTGACCGGGTTCTCTGCCCGTTAGTGCGTTTGTAAAGGTAAAGTGAGTTTTATAAATTTAAAATTTGAATAAAATATATTTTAAAATAAAATACGCATCAAGTTTTTGGCGCTGCTACTAGAGAGCTAAAAATTAGTATTAATTTGATTCCTTGTAATTATTTTGATTCTTTCTCTAATTTCTAAATTCTGCTGATAACATCATGGATGGGATCAACATCGACGATCTCACCATAGAGCAATATCTTAGGCTTACACAAGAACACCATACACCTTACGAAGGTTGATGACATGATCATTGCCGAATATACAGAATACTAGGAAAGGATAAAAAGGCAATACAGTAGGAAATCTGGATCCTACTTTCTGACCTATTTTGGCCATTGTACATCCAGCGATAACACAACCCTTGAATTTCCTCGTAACACTTATTTTAATCCTATCCCATCAAACACGAAGTTTAATTATGATTCTAAGGATATGGAGCTTGATGAGGAAACTGGATACACAACTGATGAGGAATTAGTTATTAGTGAACATGAAGCAATTAACCCAGTTCAAATTGTCAATACTCAGTCTTTTAAAGAAGAGGTGAGTTTGGAGAAAGACCTTGATGAATGGTTAAATGTAGAAATGGAAAAACACATGAGTAAGCAGGAGGAGAAAAATGAGGAAGATGCACTAATTGCTATTATAAAATCCATTAGAGAGGAATGTAGGGCTGTTCATAAAAATAAGCAACTAAGAGTTGCAGAAGCTGATTTAAAAAAAATCCTCTGAGGTCGTGGAAGACACTGTCAATAATGACAGCTTTAAAAGTAATTTGCCATCACTTGAGGAATTAAACCCAGGAAGATTCCTTCTACCCTTCACAATTAATAATTATAACTCTTATGCTATAGCTAATATAGACGCTAGTAATAATATCATGCCTAGGAGCATATATGAATACTTAAAGCTAGCTAATCATGAGGGAGCCGCTATGTCAGTCGAAATGGATGATATGACACAACAAGAAACATTAGAAACTTTGAAAAATGACCTGGTTAAAATTAATAAGTTTGAATTCCCATGTGATTTTGTTGTTACTGATATGCCTGAAAATCTTGGGGAAATGACTATCTTAGGAAGACCATTCCTAGAAACCATTCATGCCCAGATAGATGTATTCCAGGAAGAAATTTCATTAGGGATTGGCGAAGATAGAATTAAATTTGACGTAAAGGGAAACCCTTGCCAATCTGACATTTCAACTACTAGTCAGGAGGAAGAATCCTTTAATCCCCTTGAAATAGGACCAGATCTATTCTCATATGAATCCCCTGCATGTTTGCAATTTGAACAGGATACTAGAAATTATACTATTGATCCACATAATGAAATTGCCGGACAAAATAACCCCTTACTAGATAAAGGGAGTTTGACAAATAGATGGCATCTGTGTAAACCTGTTCAGGTGTTTTATGATGACGGAAGTGGCAAAGATTATGAAATGTGGCCTACTTGCGACCCTGACTCACGTTTATGTTATGGTTATAATGAGGTTTTTGGAAAAAGAAAACAAGGAATGCTTAGACAATGGGTATGTTTTCGTGATCATGAGAGACGCACTATAAAAGGAAGTTGTATGAGATTTGCAGACTTTCTTTAAGTTCATTTCAGAAATCAGAGAATTGATGATACTATTCGTGAAGGGAGATATTATGAATGGGTTGATCAAAATTATGAGCTTGATAATAACAGGACCCTGTTAGTGCAAATATTATGATATTTAATTTACACAGTCTCGTTTGTTTTGTTGATAACAAACACGTAACTTGTAATACATAACGTAAAATGTACAAGTTACTTGTAATCATATTTTGTCTCAACATACATCAACATCTCTCCATGTCTCAACTCCTCGTATGTTGCAACACAGGTTCGTACATGTTTGTTATGTTGCATTATGATCAAACCTCTTTTCACATTTTACATTCACATGTATTTTTATACAAATGCATCTTTTTATTTTTATACTAAATTTTACATCTAAATATATATTTTATTTAGACATGTAAACTATTTTGTCTAAAATCAAACTAGATTTTTATTTGACATGTAAAGTTTGCTTTTACTTTTAAGTAAAAGGTAAATGCCAATAATAAAAGTATAAATAAATATGTCTGAATGGAACGGCAACGGGAACGGCGGGGAAAGGAAGCAACCGGAAAAATAAAATTAAAAATAATTTTTTTATTGAGAAATGGGAAACTACGGCAATGGAAGACGCGAGCTCGAAGAATCCGACGGAACCGGGCTTCAGTTGAATTTTTTGTAGCCTATACAACCAAGCTCTTTTCACATTTTTTACACCTTTCACCACAATTTTCTCTGAATTTCTCTAATTTAGATCAGTAGCAATAGTCATTAAACACCCTAATTCTCATGGTGATATTTATGCACTTCTAACATTCATCTTTGTTGTAGCATACTCTTATGATGCATCCAACCAAAGCAAGCCTTGAAAGATTTGCAATTTCCTCATCCACATCAAACATCCCTATGAAGTGTCTACTAAGATTGGATATCTCTTCATCTACATCCATTTAAGGGGCTTCTCATCCATGGATGTTAATTTTGATTTAGGCATTCATATCCGTTAGAAACATTTGTCGTGGATCTTCAGTGTATACTATTTGTATCATTTTTGTACCATTTGATTTAGACTGATGGTTTATTGTTTGTGCATAAAACACAAGGTTTGTTATGTTGCTGCCCATAAAGCATTACGGGGTTTTGGGTTGGTTTACCCTTGTGTAAGAACCCGGTATTTTAGCTTTGTAACCGGATAAAAGTGTAAGCGACGATGGGTTGGTTTCCTGGTGATTAGGACCGGTATTTGCTTGTATCAGATAAAGTGTAAGCGACGAGTGTGTAAGGTTTTTCTCCGTCGAAAAGGGGTAGCTCATGTTGATCTAGTGAGTAATCAGAGTTGGGTACTCGGGGAGTGGAGTAGGATGAGAGGAGCTCCGATGACCGTACTCATATAAAATTCATTCGTGTTCGGTTTTGCGTTCTCTTATAATATGTTATTTCTTTACGTTTTAATTATGCTTATGTGGTGGTTTGATCGCGTATGCTACTTTCTTGTAGATGGTCTCCATTAACTTAGTAGTCGTTGACTATAATTACGATACTTTTATATTACGTGTGTTTGTTCGGTCTTTAGATTAAAATTGCTTTTAAATTTTAATCACAAAAAACGTATTCACCCCTCCCACCCCTTTACGTTTTTCCCTATTGCTATCAGAGTCCTTGTGGCTCTTAGTTTTCAAACAAATGTTTTTCAAAAACCGAGTACGACTCCGTGTATCAAACTATTCGAAAAACGGACTTAATATGAAATGTTGTCGTTGTCTTTATTTCTTAGATGTCTGATTGTTGATATACGTTTGTCTATACAAGCTTGAATAGTCTAAATATGTTTATATAAGTGTTACCTTAAAGCCTACCAAGTGTTGGACTCTTTTGTGGGTCAAAATAAGCATTTTTGGAAAATTCTTTCAGACCCGCGGTTCTGTTCGATAACAAGCCGGTTCCATTCAAGGAACAGAACCGGCCAGCCGGTTCTACAATACGCTTTACAAAAATTTGATCAACTTCAAAATGTCATAAAAACTTAACCGTAAATCCGTACAAGTCGTGCCACCTATCGTTTCGAAGATAATTGAGTCTAGTTTCTAATAAAGTAGGTTAGACGTACTGATTATAAGTTCAAGTAAGTCGAATTTGCAAAATACCACAAAGTGTCCAAAATTTCAAGTTTTGTATTAACATAGAAACTCAAACCTTTGAGTTAGGAAATTTTGGTTGGTATCCTTTGAACTTTAATACATTCTTCTTTGAAAATAAAGTAATTTAGCCATTAATCAAGCTTGGTATACATCGTCATACTCATCGCAAGGCGAAAAGAATTTTTCGTATGATATGTTATATGATTAGTCGTTCTAGTTTGTATTGCGCCTATATGATGATAAGATGATTATATGCTTATCTCTCATTGCATTTGAGCTTGCTTATTTATGAAACATAAATATCAAACAAGTCTTGTATGTTCCTTCGGCTGTATGACAATTTAGATTCTTAAAAGAAATAATATGGTTTCTAAAAGAGTGTTTGGGTTAACTCCTATATGTGTCAAAAATGTATTTTCATAAATTTTTTGTCAACTCATACTAGTCATGATATGTTTATAATATGTGATATGCTATATGATTACTTGTTGCACCTTATTTAGTATTACATATTTGCATCATATATGAGAGCTTGTTGTTTTGCATATAACACTAGTGTTTGGGATGACATGTTATTTATGTGATAGATTGTCAATTTCTTAAATATGCATATTTAGACTTATGCTAGGATTCATATATACCTATATCTCATTCTTTGCATATTCCTTTTCTACATCTTGCATAATCTCAATATCTTAGGAATTAAGTAAATTAGTTAAGTATTTTGAAAGATATTGTCATAAAAATTGTACACATCAAAGTGAGATTGGCAACTTGATTGTTTCATCCAAAATACTCAAGCAAAAATGAATTATAATGATGTCTTGTTGCAGTTTTTAAAAGTGTTCTAAGTTATTGTTTTGGCTAAAACGAGTCAAAACTAGTGTTTGGCAAAACCTATAAAAAATAGTTCCATGGTTCATTTAGACCAAGTAAGCATTCGATATTAAAGTATATATTTTATGAACAAATTCTGGAAATTTTGATGTTATGAAGTTGAGTTTCGGTCATCTTATCCATATATAAAATCGAGACAACAAGTTTTGTAGAAAATGGGTCATTTTGGGAATTTCATGTAAAAACAACCATATGGAGATGGAACTTGTGCCACCCGCCATTTTAAAGGCAATTGAGTCTAGATAGTCTCAAATGTTGTTTTGTAGCTAATAAAATAAAGGTCAATTTTTGGTCATGGCGTTTCCGCCAAATTCTTAAATATTTTTGGTTTTCTTGAAAAATGGGGATTTCAAAAATACTCCGTTAGATTTATCTACACATTGTGACATTGTCATTTCATCTTGTCAATCCTCCATAACCACTAGTTCATCAACTTGTTCTCCATCTCCGAACCACCACTAATGCTACATTTTTTTCATACTAGTTATAAATATGATCTTTCCTTCGTTAGTCTATCATGATATCTTGCTTCTCATTTACTTGTGTTGATTAAATGTTCTTGTTTGATTATTTGTCTTGTCATTAATTTTGGTGTTTGATAACTATTTGCTTAATTGTCAAATGCGTAATCCATAGGAAAGGTCTTGTTTCGTTCTTAAAATGCTTTCATGCTTATATTTGTGATACTTAGTGTTAAGGCTTTGACATGACTTACATGATTCTTACATATTTTGTCTCTTATATGTCGTCTCATATGAGTTCATAATTTGTCATTTTGATATGGATATATCTATGCTTGATAGTTATTGTTCCTTGTTGGCATTCCTTAAATCTATACGTATTATGTTCTAGTTTATACATGCTTAAACATGGTTTGTATGATCTTTGCATCTTGTCCCTTATATGTCATTGCTACATAATTTATTTGCTACTTTTGCTCTCATGTTATATATTTTTGATATACTTGTAGAATTCTAGGATCTTTCTTTTGAAGCCACATTATTTTAATTAAGAACCAAAATCGACAAACAAGCGATGGAACAATATAACAAGTTTGATACTTATTTTTCATAAATAAACAGACTCAAATGCAATAAGAGATTTCATGCCTATTTGTTTCCTTTGTCGCATATCCGTAGCATCATTGTTAGTGCAATTGATTTTATAATCTAAATGATCTTCTTCCTTCCTATGCATGTGTTTGGTTTGAACCCTCTTGAACATCTTTGTATAAATGTATACTTATTTCTCTTATTTATCGTTTATGTTTGAATCCTTGAAATGAATAATTGTAAACTGACTCATTTATGCTTTGTGGTTTGGTTTTTTTACGCAAATTCATAACTTCCCTCATATCATTTTTACTAGTTGTATTAATGAAGCTATGGAAATAATCAAAATATGTCATGGACTAAGCGTTGAATCTTACCCATAGAGATTATTGGATTAAATCTAGTATAACCAATTGCGGATCAACAATAGTAAGCCTGAAAATAGAGGTTATAAACTCATTTTTGTTCACTACTAGAGGATCTTTTAGATTTTAGGAACCTTGGCTGCTGGCAAGCCGGTTCTGTTTGCAGCAAAGGAGCGGATCTAGTTGACACCAATGCAAACCGCATAGCCATTTCTACAATCGAAATTTTTGCCATTTGGGGAATTAAAATTTTAAACCGTACACTCTAAAATTAGTTTATTTAGACTTGTATTACAAGGTCGCCCAAATAGTTTGGCGAGTTTTGAGATCTACTAGCTCTTAAGTCCTTCAAAAACATTCATAAACTGTAGTACTCGATAGATCTATCCAATATTTTTTCGAGAACGCATACTATGCCTGTTTAAATAGTTTCAACCTATGACCTCCTTATTTCTTAGTCTTTTCCTATTGTTTGTCTGGTTTGGAAACATGTTTTTTGTTCATATAACATGTCTATATCTATGTGTCTACTAGTTAAGTCATTCGTAGTGGATAATACTTGAAGAAGTTTTCTTTCATACTTGTGTGTCTATAAATTTTGAACTATCATGTTGTGAAATGATATTCTTTGCGCTTCTATCTTGCCACTAACCTCGTTTGGATTTGTGTAGTCGATTAAGATAGATTTCTTTAACAAGATAATTTAGTGCCTCATGTATCGCACATATATCATAGCCTATAATCCGCGTATCTCTTTCATTACATGTTCATTACAAACCGGCATATTCATAATCACTACTTTACTAATAACATACATTGTTAGTATGCTTGGCATTGTCATCCACACCATCTTTCACCAACCCTATTTTTACTACACACAAAATTGTCAAATCTAGCACCTTCTATTGCTTTCAAATAACCCAACAAGGTAAGACTTTAGAGTTAAACCCTTTGCTAATCATGAGTCTTCCACCAGTCTTCATGACAAAAAGAATCATCATGAATCCTTCCTCCACCACCACCATCAACCACAACCATAAACCAGTGACTCAACAACCAATTCAACTTACAATGAGGATAAAACACCTTCTACATACTCGATAACCATAAGCTCATTTTCTATGTTGTCAAAAGCCAAGTGAATTTCGTAACAAAATGCGTCTTATTCTCAAACACATCCTTTCAACCTTAACAACCTCGGCACCAAAACCAACCACGATGATGCAAGTACTAGGATTATACGTTTTAACTTACTTTTCTAGGAGTTCCTTTTAGTGAGAATCAACAATTCAATTTAGTTCAGAAGAGTCATATCAAATCAATATACACATCTTATTATATAGACTTCCAGATGAAAACACAAGTACATAATTACACGTATAGTTATTCCTTTTTGGTAGGATTCTCAAGCATATACACTGTTGTGGTACATTGGCTTACTCATCCAAGATGAAGTTTGCATCATTCATTTTTTATTTATTGTAGGCTTTCATTTTTGACACCAGGCTCGAGCAAAAGGGGAGAATTCGTCAAGAAATCATATTGAGTCGTCTATACACTTGTTGTAAATGACATATTTGTCTACGGACAAAAGCTATTATTGCACTAATCGTTTGTTTTGTAGGATCATACTTGACGCCCTTGAGCAAGGGGGCTTCCGTCGAGCTTTCATAGCATGCATAATAATACATAACTTTTGTAGTGTATATATTTTAGGGTTTGTAGCGTACAATAGTAACGTACTTTCTACTAATATAGTTTCTCGTTTTGGTACGTGAACTTTTTTTTGTTCCACTTAATGTAACGAACTTTCAAGTTTTGTGTTAATTTAGGCACCATCAAAGCTTGATTTACCGCGAAACCAGAGAAATGAGGAATGTGTGTTTAACGTTGCGACAAAAGAGTTATGTACCATGCTAGGACCAAGTAGCTAAAAAATTCCATCTTGTTCCCATCCCTTGTCTTTAACCGGCCAAGCATCCTAGGGGGTCTCGAGAGTCCTCGGTTTGTATCGGGTTTACTTAAAACTCAAAGTTCATCAATTTAAAACGTTACCCAAAGTTCCTTAGTATTTTTATTGAACTTAAAAACACTTTTTCAAGAACCTAGATTATTTACATGACATATTTCCAAATTAAACTTCCCAAAATTCGTTTTGAACATTAACGGACGTGTCTGGACCAAAAAGACGAGGTTAGCTTAAAATTTAACCGAAACCCTTCTCACAAGTTTAGAAGTATCACAACTTTAAAATATGACTTGTCATTTTAGACTTGTCCAAAAACTTCACTTTCACGACCATTACAGACTTTAATTAAATTTCACGGAAACACCCGTTTTCTGATAACTTTTAAATCACACCTCAACGTTTTACATACTAGACGAACGTTACTTCAAATTATGAAATCACTTATCAAATAAGTTTGTTAAATTCACCCAAGATTATTATACCCGTTCTCAAATTAACTGTCGTGCCGGTACGCGTTGCGTGACGATTTCCGCTGAACACGGGAAAACTTCCCAGAAAGCATTAAAATGACAACATAAACACTCTGATACGGAAAGATGAATCAAAAGTGATTCACTTACGAAACTCAAGATTCTCTCAACACCCGTTAAACCGTAACCGTTTTACGCAAAATAAGTCAACCGAAGTCAACTTTTCAGCTTTCTCCAAGAAAACTGACAAAATCAAAAGACACCAATATAATTATAGTATTTTAAAATACTACGACCCAGGAAAAGTTTGCCGGTTATCACATAGAGAGTACCTGTTGATCTATCTGAGGTATGTAATTTTGCAATGAGGCCACGTACTATGAACTCCTATAAGATTCGCAGTTGGTTGGCGACTTTAAGTTATGGTCGTTTATTTCGTAGAGTGAAATAGAAGGATGGTTCTTCGCGATATTTGTTTGCATTAACGGATTTTGTGGTTGCATTCGAGGCATGAACTAGTCTGAGCTAAGTTTCGTATGATGCGAGGATAAAAAACAAGACAATGGTCGTTTACAAGGGCAGGGTCAGGTGTCCCGTTCGTGTTATGTGTCGGGTATGTTGTCTATAATACAGTGTTTTGCAACCCATAATATAGAGATTCAAACTGCAGATGGAGATAGATTTCAGATTCAAGGTAAAAATGCTTGCTTTTACCAGTGTTGTGCTTATTTGTTACTATGCTTTTAAAAGTTTTTGTTACGCTTATTTGTTGTGTGATGTCCCAAAAACTAGTGAATATTCAGATTTGAGGTGGGAAATATTTGTTGTAAGTGGTATTGTTCTTATTTGTCTTTATGCTTTTAGTTGCCTTTGTTATGCTTATTTGTTGTGTTCCTTGGCAAAGCACATCGAGCGCTGGTATGTATTCTCCTTCTTGTTAGTGCAAATATTACGATATTTAATCTACACAGTCTCGTTTGTTTTGTTGATGACAAACACGTAACTTGTAATACATAACGTAAAATGTACAAGTTACTCGTAATCGTATTTTGTCTCAACATACATCAACATCTCTCCATGTCTCGACTCCTCGTATGTTGCAACACAGGTTCGTACATGTTTGTTATGTTGCATTATGATCAAACCTCTTTTCACATTTTGCATTCACAAGTATTTTTATACAAATGCATCTTTTTATTTTTATACTAAATTTTACATCTAAATATATATTTTATTTAGACATGTAAACTTTATTTTGTCAAAACTCAACTAGACTTTTTATTTTTACATGTACAAGTTTGCTTTCACTTTTAAGTAAAAGTAAAATGCAAAATAAAAGTAAAAATAAAATATTTTCTGAATGGAACCGGCAAAGGGAACCGGCGGGAAACGGAAGAACCGGCAAAATAAAAATAAAAATAAATTATTTTTTTGAGAATGGAACCGGCCAATGGAACCGGCGACGCTCCGAGGGAACCGGCGGAACCGGGCTACAGTAGAATTTTAGCCTATAAATACCAAGCTCTTTCTCACCATTTTACACACCTTTCACACACATTTTCTCTGCATTTCTCACTCATTTAGATCAGTAGCAATAGTCATTAAACACCCTCATTCTCATGTGATCATAATGCTTCTAACATTCATCTTGTTGTAAGCATACTCTTATGATGATCCAACCAAAGCAAGCCTTGAAGATCTTGCCATTTCCATCCACCATCAAACATACCCATATGAAGATCTACAAGATTGGAGATCTCATCATCTACATCCATTTAAAGGCTTCTCATCAATGGAAGTTAATTTAGATTAGGCATTCATATCCATTAGACACATTTGTCGTGGATCATCATTGTATACTCATTTGTATCATCTTTTGTACCATTTGATTTAGACTTGATGGTTTATGTGTTTGTGCCATAAAACACAAGGTTTGTTATGTTGGGTCATAAAACATAACGGGGTTTTGGGTTGGTTCTACTGATTGTCTTTAAACTAGACCTTTTATATAGTACCGGATAAAGTGTAAGCGATGATGGGTTGGTTCTCCCGGTGATTAGGACTCGGTATTTAGCTTAGTACCGGATAAAGTGTAAGCGACGTTGTGTAAGGTTTTCTCTGCCGAAAAGGGAGCATGTTGATCTAGTGAAGTAACTCTCGAGTTGGGTACTCGGGGAGTGGAGTAGGGCGGAGAGGAGCTCCATGACCAAACCACTATAAATCATCGTGTTCGGTTTGCTTTCTCTTTACATATTGTTATTTCTTTACGTTTTAATTATGCTTATGTTGTGGTTTGATGCTTATGCTACTTGCTTGTAGATTGGTCTCCATTATACATATAGTCGTAGACTATAATCGATACTTTTCATATTACGTCGTGTTTGTTCGATCATTTGATACAAAAGTTTTTAAATTTTAATCAAAAACGTATTCACCCTCCCCCCCCTCTACGTTTTTCACACTTCTTCTTCCAAATTTAACATAAAATCAAGGCCACCTCAGGGACAACGTCTGAGAAGGGCTTGAATGCCACTATTATGAGCTTCATCCAACATTCGATCTCCAAACTCTTGTGTTCTGGATACGGAGGTCTAGGTGCTTGGTTTCAATACGATATAGTAGTTTGCCGGTTGGGAGGAGCATCTCAGATGCCTTATACGTGGAAATTGAAATCAGGCATGCAAACGATCTTTGGCTTAAAGGTGACAATTGCTTGATGTTAACACTATTGTAGTTATCTGCCATAATGCTTTTATAAATATTGTTATGCTTGTTTGTTGTTCTCACTCTCTAGAGACGACTTATGCAAATATATATTTTTCTTACAACTTTATCCATCAAAAGATGGCATCTCAAGGACAACATACAAGAGGTGTTGAAATATAAGGATTACACATTACATCCACTACTCGCTGTGTAAAGACAATGTTATGTAGATCATCAGCGTAAACGGTTATGATGTTGATCGAAGGTGAATGCATTTCAGATGTGAGAGGAAGAGGACAACGAACATTCTTTTATAGTTGTTTAGATTTAGATTATGAAAAAATCAGATATAAGTCGTAAAATGTGATTACCTAAAGAAATATGAAAAATAGAAGATGATGTGGTAAGATAATTTAATGCAGATTGCCTTCACACAACCTCTTCGGTTTCCCATCTTTCGTTAGCTTGGTTCATTTCATCATCGATCTTGCGTTTTACATAATCTCCACCTGAACTCCTGTAAAAAATGAATTGCTTCCCTTTCGTTTAAAAATGGAATACATATACCGTCTTCTTCATCGGTGTCACCTTCTTTAATTTGACATTTTGACCTGAAGCACACTTTCTTTTTGGCAAAATCATCATGATGATCGTCCTTTGTCTTGATTATCTCTTGAAGGTTTGGATTCTTAGGTGGTTTGCTGCATTTACCATTTTCGAGATTGTTGAAGATGTACCTAATAAATTTATTCAATAAAGCTTATTGATTATGCTTAGAGTTTTTTACTTACTCTCAATAATGTTTTATTGGTAATGTATTACATTTTTATGTGTTATATTGTTCGGAGAACATGCACGTAAGTATTTGCAGTGCTCTCAATATGACCGTATACAAACGCTTCACGACAACGCGCGAATGAAAATCCTTGTTTTTATAAGGATGTTGTTTATATGAACAATGATGAGGGTAGAATGAATTATTTTTTCATCGTTGCAATCATGAATTGTGCTAATGTACTAACGGAGACGATTTGATTATTATTTGTTGAACTTCCTGTTATGTGTTATTGTGATTTGAGTTAGAGAGTTAGGGTAATCTTTTAGGTTATATGTGTTTAACTTATGAAATGTTTGATACTGACCAGAAACTCTTCGAAAGCTATCAGCAACTCCATGAAATGTCATCAGCAACTTTAAAAACCATCATAAAGACATCAACAACTTTATTAAAACCCATCAGTAAAGTTATTAGTGTCACACCCTCAACATATCGCAGCGAAAGGGTAATTCAGGGGTGCGAGACTGAATAATACACAAGCACAAGATAAAGAGAACGACCTTTAAATGAGTCGTTTTAAAAATACTACTCTCGTTGTTACATAAAATTTAAATAAGTTTAGACAAGCGGTCCCAAAAGTATAGCATCAAGATAAGTCATAATTTAATAAAAATACAACGAGAATAATTTGAATGTAGTAAAATCCATGAGATGTGCCATGATGATGATGTTGACTCTAATTACTTCATAAATGATCTTACAGGATTAAACACATGAGAATACACGCTTAAAAATGTCAACATAAAGTTGGTGAGTTCATAGGTTTAAGTAAATAGTAATGTGGACCGCAAGGTTTAAAACGTATGACTATTGTAATACGTACAACATCACATAAAGTAATTACGATTGCACTAAGCTCATGACACTGAAGCTAGACGTTGTATGCAAATTAATGCAAGGTAAAATGCCCGAGTAGGTGGCTAACCCGAGACCACCTAGTATTACGACATGATATACGTCCGTTTGTTCGGGGATTTCGAATCAGGTAAGAATTACCAATACCGGACGGGGATTGTCACTCCTAATAAATCTATTTATAACACTCACGCTTATACAAGTAATTAACGTTTCATAATGGGGGCATAAAGGGGTTAACGTTACTTATGCTAATTCGTTATCATGTAAAAAAAATAAAGCAAAGTACTTGCATCCAAACGTACAACAAAGCAATGCATCTCACCCCAAGATTTATAAAAATATTCGTAAAAATGAGCAAAAACGGGGCTATGAAACTTACTTCAAGCAAAATCGTACAACAACGAAAGTTCGGTCAAGTATGAAATGGTGCAATTCTTAACCGCAACCTAAATGATGTATGCATGCTTTTTTTTTGAAAGGCAAAGATGGAATATATATAAAAAGAGTCTAGCAAGACGCTAGAAACTTAAAGTACAATAGAGTCAACAAAAAAATTACATAACATCAAAAAATAGTATGCAAATGAGTTATTTTGACCATTTATCACCTTTACGTGTCCAAGTTTGACTTTTAAAGTCAAACTACGTTTTTCGTAAAAGTCAATATTTTAATAAAAGTTTCTAACATTTTTATAAGAAAAATAGTCCAACTTTAAATAGTCGTAGCTCGTTACTAAGTCTTTTCGTTAAATTCTAAATTTACACTTTTAGCATTTCATATAGTCTATTTATAGTTTAGTTACTATTTTCTACTTAACGGACGTTAAATCTTTTAAAAGAAATGCTTTTAAAGTAGTACGAATAATATCATTTCTTTTAAAATACAAGTTTCCAACACTTTTAAAAATATAAGTCTTGACAATATAAAACGGAGTTTAGAAAATATGTTCATTTCGTTTATTTTAACAAATCGTCGTTTATCCGCTATAAATCCGTCTTTAACAATTTAATCGACAACTAAAACATAATCAAGTGTTCTACCCATTTTTCCCTTCCACCGATTCTAGTCCTATAGTCCGAAATCTATCAACAATACAATCCACAATCCACACATTCAACCTCATCCTAAAACTATATAAATTCACAACACTTCCACGAGTCTCAATATTTAAGCATATTACACCCAACCATATATGAGCGAATATAAATATAAGACTTTTGTAAATATATATTTTTATAAAACAATAACGAGCTTAAAAGTTGACTTATATATATGTGTGTGTGTGTGTGTGTGTGTGTGTGTGTGAAATGAAGTGAATGCGTGTTAGCCTTCTTTATATACAAATATCAAGCACATGGGATTCTAGAGGTGTGGGGTTCAAGCTTGGTGCAAGACAAAACATTGTCTAGAAATAAAGGGGGAAGGACTAAGGAAGAAACAAAAACCATGGTGACCATTAGTACTATCTTGTTAGGCTAGAAAACAATTTCATATGGTGGTGGTTTGTGGTGGTCGGCCGAGCAAGGGGAGGGGGACCAAGTGATTTTCAAAATTTGGATTTCTATACAATACATAATATCTAGATATTTTATTTAGGAGGGGAATTACATACATGCATGCATGAAAAAATGAAAAATGCACTATTTACGAAACTTGTAAAATATACGTACGTGACATATAAAAATATGCCTGTAAAGTCGTAACACGCTAGTCATGAGTAGACTACACTTAGTCAAAAGCCTGAACGCGTCCGAAGATGTTTTTGCTAAAACGCGAGATAACCTCTCGGTTATACGTTAAATAAATCACGTAAACGTAAAAAGTGAAAAGTAGTAAATTAATAGTCAAATATTTACTTGAAAAAATACCGATTGTCACAATCAGTAACTCAATAACCAAGATCAACAACAAACCGAAAACCATTAGCATTGAAAAACCACTATAAAGTCATCATCAACTCTATTAAAACCGATGAGTAAAATTATTAGTAACTTAATAGCAAACATTAACTATTCGAAAACCATCAATAACTACATGAAAAGCCATAAGCAATAGAGTGACCAACATTAACAAGTCTCTAACATCCATCAACAACTCTCTTTAAAGCCATAAACACTTTGTAAAGCCATCAACAACTATTGACAAAGCCATCAGCAACTCTTTGAAAAGTCAAACTCGGCGACCAACAAAACTTTTAAATATTAGCTCATTTACCCATTGTATTCACTTGTTTTTAAATCTTTGTTTGATAATTTATCAATATTATTCATATTATTTTACTTTTTCTCAATAATAAATTCTATATTCTTATGTGTGTTTTCCTTTATCCATGTTTATGTATAAGATTGAGATCTAAAGTTTATATGAATATTACCGGCAAAGTTCCCTCACATACATAACAGTAAGGCATACCGAGGGACCCAATTTACTTTATTTTTGTGAGAGAATTTTACCGGTAAAATTTATATAAACTTTAGAAGATCTCAATCGTTACTTGCACGGAGATCTAAAACTAGTTATAATTACAACACACTCTAATTTTATAAATTATAATTTTTTTTAATTAATTACAATCCATTAATATTCTGCAAACCAAACATCCACTTCAAAACAATTAACTTATCTATATTAGTATATATACTAAAGATCATTTCCAAAACGACCAATGTGTGTGTCGTTTTGAAGGTGGGCTATGTTTAGCCTGTTTTCTTTGGCCCAATTTACCTCAATCCACCAAGTGGCTGAATCTATTATAGATAACGTTATCTACTACTGTAGATCATTCCAGACCTGTGCACCTCCATCATCACGTACCCATAAATTATATGGCTTTCCTTTCTTCCCCCGTCTCACAGATGCGAAAAAAGATATGTCATCGGTGATATTGATTTTACTTTTAGGGTTTAAGTTGGGCGCCTTTACGATTGATCACGCGAGTGGATGATAGGTTGCTTATCCCAGATATGCTTTTCATGCTAATTTAGGTATTAACTTTACGAGATGATACAATATCTGATGTGATTGCTGATAAATCAAGCTTTGTTAAATTTTCATTCTTTGGGAGTTTTAGTTATGCGTTTTAAATGTTCAATTAATTTGTAGATTACGAGTTTAAACTTTCAATTAATTTGATAAATTGTTTTGATGACAGGTTAGAGTGACCCAAGAGGGATTTGTCGCGGGTGGTCTTTTGTTATCGGTTGCCTTAAAGTATTAGGTATGTAATTTTGGTTTCTTTTGTTTATGGTTGCGGAAAGTGTATTCACAGGATTTTTCATGGAGTTTAATTTTACTTTTCGATTTTTGGGATTTCTGATATTGAGTATCAGAATTTGGTTTCAATATAACATAATTTATGAGGCTAAGTAGGAGTTCCTGATTTGATCCGTATGCTAGCTATATTAGCCGAAACAAACACCCCTGGTGGGATTGATTTGCTAGCATATGCTGAATATGATTAGTTCTATTATGTGAATTAGGGGGTGTTTGTTTAAGTTTCTATAGCAAGCTTATGGTTTATGTGGTTTTCGGCTTATGGTTCATAAGCTTACTTTTTGTGGCTTATTTGAAACTTTTTGGCTTATATAAGCTTAACAGGTCATAATGAGTTTATATAAGCCTAAAATTTTTAAAATAAGCCACGTAAAGTGAGCTTATGAAACGTAAGCCAAAAACCACGTACGTCATAAGCCCGTTGTATAGATTCTTTTATGTAATCGAAGTCACTACGGTGACAAAAATCAAACACGAATTAAGGTGGGTGATAGGTTTGAATGTGACAGGTTTCCAACACATTTTGAGGTGTCAATACGGGCCTTGCATAATTGTTTTGATGCACAACCAGGCGTAGCTGTTGACAAGTCTTCGAGTCGGGTTTCGAAGAAGACCTACAGATGAGTAAGAAGAAGAAAAAAGATCAGCATTAAAAAAATCAGAAAAAGGTTTAGTTTTTATAAAAAAATTAGATTTTTATTTTTTGTTGTGAATTGTATTGGTGAATTGCCTTTTGCTTTGTGTGGGCAGGTGATGACGCTCCTGGACAAACGCGCAGCAATTGAAGAACCACGCAGCACTTAAAAAAAGCGAAAGTTATTACTTATAACTGTAATACTATTTTCAAGCCACATTTATCAGCGATTACACAACAGTATCCATAACTCACACCTATTAATGTCAGCGGCATATTGATTGGTTTTCCACAGGTTTGGCTCAGCTCAGTTAGACTACGCTGCAAAAAGTGTTGTCAGTGGTCATGGACAATATGGTTCCGCACCCACTGTCAACCCAGAAGGTTTGTTGAATTTCGCCGGTGTTTCATTAGCTGGTATTTTTGCAGATTTGTTTTAATTTTTTTATATTTGCCATAATGTTACTTAGGGAAAGTATCTGAGGCACTTGGACCCTCTCCAACTTTGAGGAAACGGAGAGCTCTTCCTGATAAAATACCTAAAGGAATGTTTCGTAAGGTTAAAAGTCCTATCTATTCGTTTTAAGGTACGCAAATGGATTTTAGGTTAAATTTTGGTTTGGCCAGACCTATGTGTTCTATCTAGAAAAGCTTATAGTGTATAACATTATATTAATGCTAAATTACTATGTTGTAGCCTATATATCTCATGCTTGAAAGGGGAGGGAACATTTCAAAAGTTGTTACACCATTACACATTGTCTACAGAAATTGAAAGTGCAAGCGGATGAATACGAAGAAAATCAAGACAACGGAAGTTTTTTGGGCTCTTCCCTGTTTTGACCCAACAAGGCTTCGAAATGTAAGATGTTGTTGCACTTTTCCTGTATTTTATTAGTCTGTTATTTTAAATACGTGTGTGGGATTTTACCTGCTGTTAGGCATCAATGTATTTAGTAATCATTTGGGAGTAACACACCATGTGTAGCATTATTGGTGTCATTCCTGTTGGGCCAAGTGGATTTCAGACATGATACACATAAGAGAGAACTTTTACCCACTACAGAATAGGAAGCGCTGAAATATAGATGTGTAGTACAAATAGGAAGCGCTGAGATGTAGATGTTCTGTCATGGTTGGAACAAGAAACGAATGAAGGATTTTCTTAGCGACATGCATAATTAAGCATTTAATATATCTCTTTATGTTATGGCTTATGAACACTTTTAAGGGGTGTTTGTGATTACTTATAGATGGGTTATACAGTAGACTTTTTGCACAAGAGTAAAAGTTGGTCCATTAGGTTATCTTATAAATTATGCGAGATTACTGATAACGATGAGAAATAGTTTAATGGCTACATTTCGTTCTTGGGCTGGGTGTGCATTTTTCAGTTTTGTGAATTGACTTCATCCACATCTTTAGAGACGGTTTGAAGAACGCCTCTAAAGTCACTTACAATATATTGAAATGCAGAAAAATAGAAAAATTCAATTATCATTAGGGAATAGTCATTATGTTGTTTTAAGTGGTCATTTGTCAGTTTCTTCCAGATTAGTATGGTGGGAGGCGGGACCCAACTAGCATAGCAGCCGGCTTGCTTGAACTTACTTGGAATGAGGGGTGCTAGCAAAGAGTCACGAGGATCCGATGCAACGCTATTGGCAACAATGGTAGCACGTTCAGTTTTGGCTAATCAACGGTCTTTGATGTCAGCGGTTTCCAGAAGTGAATTTAGAATTATAGTGCCAATATATCACAATTAAGATCCGTTATGTTTTACTTTTAGTTTAGTTTAGTCGTTTAAGCTTATAAGTTAAGATTAAGCATATGACAGCCATGAATGTGTCCTAAAAAATATTAAGCAAAGAAGGTTATGTTCAGTTTAGCCAACTGGTAGGTTTTAGAGCTTTGGTGATGCATGTTATCCTTTGTATGTATTTTTATATTGAAAATATTTGTTTTGAATTGGCACGTAAGCTGCAAATGAGTTTTGGATTCGGGGTGTGTATTAGAAAAGGTTACATCTACCTGAGAATTTATTTTTTGCCACTTTATCACTACTGAATTTATCAATTTTGATGTATGTTGTAAACGATCCTGGAGATAAAAAGATTACATCTTTATAAAACTCAAAATACAGATTTTGGTTGGACTTTGAGTGTATTGGGATTGCTTAGTTTTCAAAAGCTCCAACTTAAGTAAAAAACATATTTAGCTCCCGCCGTAACGCGCGGGCTTCTTTCCGTCTTGCTAAACCTATATCACAAAAACTACTTCTCAAATAAGATTAAGCCCCGCAGCAACGCGCGGGGGAAGATCCAACTTGTTTTTTTTCTTGAATTTTGAAATTTAAAAAATCCTAAATATGGTAAGAAAACTTAGATAGTGTTGAATCCTTAAACTTCTATTATCTATCGTTTACGACTCATAAACTTTTTTTTCCCATAATAACTATAAATTGAACCGGTAAGTGTTGCATTGAAGGTCACGCGAAAGCCGCAAGTTCGCATGTATATTTGTCGTTATACATCGTTAATTTGCGCGAGTATCTTGTAATATACTCCATAAATAAACAATACATTACTTTTTTTCTTGATCCATAAGCTAACTAAAATACAACAGTAATATAAGTATTTATACAAATTGACCACGGCTATACGCCCTTGACAGCTACCACCAATGACGACGGAGTAACCCATATTCACACGACGAACAAAACAAGTCGTCACCCACCAATTACACACACACAATCAAAATCCATCCTAAACAAAAGAATGACGTCACCACCACCAGCTACCAACACATACTCAGCAACAGCCACAATCCGTCACTCAATCCAACCATGGTCCACTTTCTTCTCCCCATCCTCCCTGTCCCTCCCACTTTCCCTCCAATCCTTATCCAACCGCTTCACAGCTAACCTCCTTTTTTTCCGGGGCAATTACGTCATCATATCCCTCCTCATCTTCCTCCTAACCCTAATAACCCATCCCTTCACCGCCGTCTTTTTTCTCATCTTAATTGCCGCCTGGATATTCCTATTCTTCGCGCGAGACGACCCGTTTGTTGTTTTCGACTTCGAGTTAGGGGATAAGGTTGTTTTGATTGCTTTGAGTGTTGTCACGGTTGTTGGTGTTGCTGTGAGTGGGATTTGGTGGAATTTGTTGGTTTCGATGTTGGTGAGTGGTTTGGTGGTGAGTTTACATGCGGTTTTGAGAGTTGCTGAGGGGGACGGTGAGTCGCCGTATGGGGCGTTGCTTTCCGTTGTTGATGATGATTTGGAGGATGGTGGTTCCTATATGCCGGTTTGATTTTAAATTGTTAATGGTCTAATGGATGGATTTCGTTAATGCGTTGATGTATAAGTACTGATTGATTGATTGATGATTATTGATCTTTCTTTGGTTTCTCGTATTTGTGTTAGTGGCTTGTGATTTTGTTTTTGTTTAAATGACTTAGGGATCGATATTGAATATAGTTTGGTGTACTTTTTAATCATTATCAGTATTGCTAAACTGTGCACGACTCATAAGAAAATTGAAACACTAACTTGGTATTGTTTCATGTATTCTGCTCATATGTAGAAAAACTATTTGCTTGCTAATAGAGGTATCTGTTTACTCCTTGTAATGAGATCAAACTGAAGTGAACTGAACTAAATAAAGTCTGTTTGTTGAGTTTTGTTTTGAGGAGATTGGTTAGATAAAGTTGCTGCGACAGGGTGATTTTAGGTGTTGATAGCTAAGTTTATATTCACTTGTACAGTGATTCGTAAAATTTGATAATTTTGATACCAGGACTTAGAGAATTAAATTCAGTTTTGCTTGACAATGCAAATGCATAAGTGATTAGAACATGGAAACACTCCCTTGCATTGTTTATGCAACCATGTTGGAGGTTACAGGCCTATTTTTTTTCCTTAAACGTTGAACCAACTGCTTGGAAAGGTACACAGTACACTGCTAACCTTGTAACAAATTTGTTACCAAAACCAGCTGTTGGGTTTAGTTTCGAAACATTGCCATTTGATTCTGTTGAGTAATAGTATTCAAATTCCAAATCAACTGTTAGATCAATTTTAAAATTTCTGCCTTTCTGGTATTAAGTTAGTTGACACCAAATTACGTGTCTGCTTGTTTAGCTATATAATTCTTGTAGTTGGTTATCGTTGGGGTTAACAATTTATAAGAAGTAAATAGGTTTGAGTTAGGTTCAAACTTTAATAGGGTCAGGTCGGAATTAGTTCAATCCGTCTAATTTGTATAAAAAGAAAAAGATTGTGCGGGGCTTGGCTAATTGATTTGTGTATGTGTTTGGTGATACCAACCCAAGCCCGGCAGGAATTGCCGACCTAGTTATCGTACAGATACGTACAACATCCATTGGTTATAAAAGTATGTTTTAAGGTGCAACCATTAGTGAAAATTAGATTTTGGAAACAATGAATCCTATTTGCCTATTTCCAATATACAATCAAGAAATTCTGTTATCACAATCAGTCTTCCTTAATATATTGTCATTGTTAATGAGCTACAGTGACAAAGCCTACTGAACTGAGATCAATGCAAATGCAAACCTGATTAAAATGGGCTATGCCCACTGTGGTAGTTGGCTCTGGTTTTGTTATATGGAACCTGTGTCTGTCGATCATGATCCCGATTTTGTGCTGAAACTAAATGTGCCATAATGAGGCATCCTGATGATACTGAATCGCCATATGGGTCCTTTGCCGTCGCTTTTTTATGATGATAGACCTTCATGGGTTGGATAGTGCAGTGCAATATAATGCGCATTGTGATTCATCTTTGTAGTTTGTGTATATTACTCATATTTCATCTTTGTAGTCTGTGGCTTGAGATTCTGTATTCTTATCTTCAATCTGTGGCCTTGGTATAGAAATCAAAATAGGCATGGTGTTGTGTTGTGTGCAGGATCTCTCAAGTTGGTTTTCGGCCTAAGAATAATGGGGTCTAGGTAGTTCAAACTGTTTGTGTTATAGCAAAATATCAGCATCAGTTTTCAGTATGACTGATTTTTTTTATTCCTTTGAAGAAAATACATTGTAAAGTGGTTGCGTTGCTGCAACAAGGATTAATTTATCGCTGGTGAACTAATTTGACATATATCGACAAAGTGCGACTATTTTAACCCTTTAAAGTTGGAAATCAATGTCAGTTTTGCTAGATGCTACGAGAAAGATCTGAAGCTAAAAAGGTCCAATAAGTCTTTGGTAATATGTACTCCCGTTTTGTCTCAACCTAATAGAAACCCTTATGATCATATAGTCTGACTAGAATTTTCAAAAAAAAAAAATTATCTGTTCTGAAAGTCGGAAAATCACTGGAGCCATTCTAGAAAGGGAGAAATTTGCAGAAGGAAACCCAACTCTTGCCATGAAAATGGACCGGAACACACTAATCCGGGTCTGATTTTTGAGCTTTGTTTCGAGGTATTAGAGTCTGATTTTGTTGAAAAGAAATTCAACGGATCTGTTTGGCTGCATTTCACAGTTTCTGATATTATTGTATCGAGTCGAATCATACCAAATTGTCTGATGGACGTAGTGAGGTTATCTTACAGAATGTACAACACCACATGATTATAAGTCTAGTTGAGGTTTAATTGATAGTTGAAGCTTAACTATTGCAAACCACTCACGGTGACCTATTGGTAAAAGAGTTTTGATTATCATCATCAAAACGTGAGAAGTCATAGTTGTGCAAACAACTCTAATGTAAGTATGTGACTAAGGAGGGCTTTACTCGATGTGTCTGTGTAGCGATCGACTCAACCCCCATGGGTTAACCGGTTAAAAAGTCAAAAACCATGGTTAAAGAAAGAAAAAAAAATCTTCAAATATCTTTAACAAGATAAATCTAAGCATATTTATAGACTACATTTCGACATTTTCCTTATCAGTTTTTTTGTACTTGCTAATATGCCAATGGGTGCGCAAAAGTTTTTGGGCCAACAAGACAACAAAAATATTAGTCTCCGTCTCAAAATTATTGTCCCATATTGACTTTTTAAGTCTTTTTCTTCTAACTTTGACCTTAAATATATTTGTTTGTGTAATATAATATTTGATGAAAATCATAATTATGAAAATACATTTAAAAACCAATCAATGCATGTAATTCATTAATTATTATATAACACAAACAAAAATATTTAAAGTCAAAGTTAGAAGAAAAAGACTTGAAAAGTCAATAAAGGACAATAATTTTGGGACGGAAGGAGTATGTCTGTGTTCAAATTTCTGTTTTTAGTTTGATTACTTCATATTTGAAACTGAAAGTAAAGATCTGGTTGTTGGTCGGATTTGGGACTGAACCAGTTTAGATTGGTTTGCTTTTCAATATTTCGATCCAGTCACAACCCAAGACACTAATAAATCAAGGTAAAAATGAACATGTTTATACAAAGCAACATTCCATATATTTCGTATTGATTAGGGGGGCTCTACACATACTGGAGAACACTCGATAGTCGACATAAAAATTTCTGTAAGACCTTAAACAACCTGACCCAAAGTTTTGCTGACTAGGAGTACTGATCTTTATCATTCCAGTTAATTTCACAACTACCACTTTCAATGGACAGAAACTCGCAAAAGGTTCAAAGTTTGCCCAGATCATGTCAGTTAGACTTCTTTGCAGGAACCCATGGACCAGTTGAACACACTTGAACCAATTGATTATATTTTAGGTTCTACCAAATGCGCTATCATAAGAAGGCCACAACTGTGCATCAAAAACCAACAGATTTGGTTAAGTTACACGAAAGGATAGTCTTGCATTACCTGTGAAGTATGAACTAGCTGGACCAATTGTGTCAGAAGTGAAAAAACAAAATGCTAGAAGATAACATTGAGATAAAAGAGATTGTGCTACCACATTACCACATCAAGATGTTAAAATCTTACCACATTGTTAGAACAACAAACTTGGTTAAATTTCCAGAATTATTAGTCAAAATGAAGGTCAACATACTTCCGAGTACCAAACCACCAAATGCAACATAGATCCACAGCAATCAGTACTAGACAGGGCCGAGATAATCTCCCTCCAAGCCCACAACAGCCTGAAACTCCTTTTGTGCTTCCATGTACTTGACCCCAATGACAATACACCTTAAAGTCATGTCTTTCTCGATCCTCGAACCCGTCTTGATATTAAGAAAGCAGGGATTGTCAGCAATCTGGTACTGATAATCACTCATTTTCTGATTAGAGAGGTATAAATTCTCAATGGGCCCACATCGCATGAACACCCCATGTTTCAGAATCTTGTGGACAATTCCTTCAACGACTTCACCTCTGAAGATCTTAAAACTCAGACAAGTGAAAGAAAGAGGGAACAGCACATCTCCAGAGTGTTCTCTGACTTTGCCTTCGCCGATTTTATCGAGGGTGGTAACAGCTAACAGATATCCCAGATCTTTAGTAGCCTTCTTGGCCGAAAAATCGTCCAACAGACGAACCAATATAGCCTTTTGTAACATCAGTCCTTTGATGTCAAGGTTTTCGGCAGGGATTACGACATTCCAGTTTAGCTGTACCTTGAGAAACATTTTTCAATCTTACCCGACCTGTAATAATGAAGAGAAGAAATCGATGTTAGAAATTATCTGTACTTTAGGGGGTGCTTGGTTGAGGGGTATAAGGCATAATCAATGGAAAAGGAAATGAATCATGGTGGTTGGTTGGCTCTAATGTAAACATTCATTACCCATCAATTTTGGGGGTTATGAAAATTCATTACCCACTTTACCCGTAATTTTCTTCTTAACTGCCACCACTCCACGTTCATATTATTTTATTTTCTTATATTTTCATATGTACTCATCTAGGATCCTATATATGCCAATTCAAACCTATAAAACTAGTTACAGAATCACACATAATCCTTTACAAGTGGACACACAAACACCAAATAAAACATTAAAACTAGTTACACAAATTATTCTGCAACTTGTATGTACTACAATAAAAAGTGCATATTGACGCCTTGTGCTATTTACTATAACCAACTCGATAATTATAAAAGTAATAAGAATAACTACCTTGATAACTGATTTTTATAGAGTATAATGATTCTTGTAACTAACCAAGCAAGATTAACACAATCATTCTATCTATTTGTATTCCTTTGCATTCCCTTAATCTTTGACATTGCTAATACCTAGTATGAACCAAGCAGCCCCTTAGTTGCACAATGATTAAACAAACCAGCATGCTTTGTGAAAGCTTGCTGATCACAGAAACTGAATTCAAGCAACTTTCGGTAGCATACCAATTCAGGAGTACAATTTGATGTGGTTTAGGTTTTATCCTAATGGGTCAGCTAGATAACATCATAAAAACAAATGCCAAATGCTAAGAAGTAAACGGGTTAAATAGGTAGAAAGTTGTCCATAATGTATAAGGACATGTGAACTCCCAAAACATCTTCTTCAACTAAACTACATTAACTCATACTGTAATAATAAAGTTTCGGCATTCGATTATAATACAGAGTGTGTGTAATAAACATAAACATAAAATGTTTCGGGTCAACTCAACTCTACAGCGCACAGAAATTGTATATTTTAACCCGATACTCAACCCGTCTAACCCACCTATTTTGCAACCTCTAAATAAACTTGATAAAGGCAACATGTATCTTTCAGAGAATAGTTATGAGGTGGGTTTGCATACCATGAAAAAAGTTACAAAGAAAACAGCGAGTTAAAAATAAATTAAGCATCCAAAGTCCAAACTATCAACTGCATATCTTGCAAACTGCAGAACGCACTAGCAAGTGTCATGGCTTTATTCAGTATTCATGTTTTCAAACAAAGAAGGATGTGTCTTTAGAAATGTATTTATACATAATATCAGCAGAAAAATGTTATTACTTTTTAACCATTAAACCTTTGGAATCTGTTTCAAGCTGATATAACAATCAAATGTCAGCAAGTTCCATGAACACAAGAGTTATGTTGCAGTCCGAGAAAAGTAGTTACAACTTATGGCAAAATCAGTAGACATAGCTTAGTTGGTTTGCACTAAAGAATCACTTTGGGTACTGAGAGTCGGAAGAGAAGGGAAACAGGAAAGGAGATTGATCTCTAAACCAAATGCTTTAAGTAGGTTAGGAGTATGCCCACTTTATGGGTATCAAACTCATTCCTTTAAACACATCTAGACAAAGTGACAAACATATTCAAACACTATGAAACATATACCCTCGAACCAAACACACCTTTAATTTCCAACATGGACTGACTTTAAAAAAAAATCATAACTGTAGTTGGTTGTATACTTGAATAGTTCATCACAAAATAAGTCTCATATTTAGTTTAAGATGCATTAGTTTAGATAGCCCACTACAGTCACCTAACAATGACATAATAAATGCAAAACAACGATTATGTAACAGCCAAGTAGCCAACAATAGCTAATTAGCCATAGACGTTAAAATATAAGCCAGGCAAAGAAACATCAGCAGAGACATGTAGAGTGGATAATCGTACTAAATTCTCAAGTCTCTTTTATGTTTGTGAGGTGATAGGAAAGCATTAACAATTGTATGTGGAAAGGAACAAGGAGGAGTGAGTGCCCCCTTGCACTTTAAGGTTTTGAATTACTTCAAAGACGTTGAGAGGGGGCCATTTTGTTCTTAAAGCTCTATATGATCTAGTGGTCCTCGTAAACTTCCTTCTATCCTGTACCATTTTCGCTTTTTTCCTTCATAACAAGTTTCCTTTAGCAAAATGACTAAATTTTACCAAATGATGAATAAACCTCACATAGTTTGCACACAAAGTATCTGCAAATTGGTCTTTGTCAAGATATATATCTAATAGACTAATACTCCTCTGATAAGCATAAAATTGAAGCATATGGTCCTCGTCCCAGACAACATAGTTCCTACTCATAGTCTTTACTGATTAGACGGCATGTCAGGGATTGCAACTTACGCTTACAAAAAGGCTATTTTAACGCGCTTGTTTAGCACAAATTATTTCTTCATCCAAACAGTCAAACCTGTTTATTGTGTTAAAAAATCACAATAAGCTAATATGCACTTGAGAAAACATAATCCCAAACACCCATTAAATTAGTTCCGTAATATCAAATTAAACTTCCTATCTTTTAATTTCAAATAAGAACCCATTTCAAAACATGTAATGAATACACGAACTCAAACCACAAACAAAACCCTAATCCAACTAACTACGAAAACAGAACAACATTCGAAAAATGTCTCATTTCATAAAACTGGTAAACAATTATTCTTAAATCCCCTAGTTCTTATTATTATCCCATTATATAACATACTACGGGTATGTTTGGCGAAATGGGCTAGAGCTGGGGCTGGGCCATATTTTATAAGCTGGCTTATTCTAAAAGCTTAAGCCCCCATAAACCCTAATAAGCCCTCTCCCAAACACAGCCTACATATGATTCTTAATCCAATACTTAAAACCCCCCAATGTGTATCAACAATAAGAAAATTGAAGAGTGAATACATATGCAAATGAATTATATATCTACCGAACACATAGAATAATTTTTTTTTACTTAAAACTAAATGGTAAATTGACTTCACAAAAGATAATTTATAAAATTAGACCTAATTAATATAAAAGAAAAAAAGATGGGGAAAATGAAGGGATTACCTAGTGTTGGTTGAGGAGGGTTTGAAATTGGTGAATGGTGACTGACAAGTTGTGACTTCTCGGATTTGTACAGAGGAACTTTTTATTGCACTAGTGTCACTCACAGATAAACCCACAACATTTTTTAATGGTTTTTTTTTTCCGTGACGGGTTAAAGTGTTAAAACAGTTTCCTTTTTTGAAAATTTACATGCATATCCTTTTTAAAAGTTGATATTACATAAATATCCTTTTTAATTTTTTAATTACGTCAACGTCCTTATTAAAAAATTTTAATTACATCAATATCCTTCTCACACTTTTAAGAAGGATATATATGTCCAAAAATCAATTAAATCATAATTATATTGATTTTAGATTATGAAACTATTATTTATCTCTTATATTGATCATGATCATATTATTCATATATACTTTTTGGCCTCGAACGACAAAAAAACGTGTTGATATAATTACAAAAGTTTGGATATAAATATGAAAAAAATATTGCTCATATATATTTATTTGTTCATATGCATATTTGGCCTCGATTGATGAGAAAACATGTTGATTTTTTTATGTATATGAGAATTTAAAATTTTGGGAAGGATATTGATGTAATTTCAAAAGTATGAGAAGGATATTGATGTAATTATAAAAGTTTGCGAAGGATATTGATGTAATTATAAAAGTTTATGAAGGATAATGACGTAATTAAAAAATTGAGAAGGATATTGATGTAATATTGAACTTTTGTAAGGATATAGATGTAAATGCCCTTTTTATTTTAAAAGCACCAAAAAACATTTTGCAGCATGAATGCTCATGCCTAGTGTATTACTATGATTTTTGCCTATTCTTAACTTTGTAATGTTAGAAATTTAACTGAAATAGTAAATAATCAGCAGTCGCAGTACAATTCTATTAACAGTTACGTACTAGGAAAATTATATATTATGGTTTTAATTACCACACAAAACATCATGCAATGTGTACGTTAGGTGCTTCCTATCGACAATGATGCCTTATCATCTTTTTCGGAAGAATAATAATCTCTAAAATATATATACTTATAATATGTAAAGGTGAGAAAATAATACGGAGTATAATATGTAAAGGTGAGAAAATAATAGTATTAACAACATATATTTTCTTTTCCTTATTTTCTAAAATGGCGTGTATGAAAATGAAAGAATAAGTTTTTACCACAAAATCTTTAAATATCAGCAAACTCAACATGTCTTGGTCGATCATATCTTATGTATGAACTACGAACAAATTACAAATTTGCCCAAATATTGCATAAACTTGCAAAAACATAAAAATCGAAGTGGAAAAGAGTACATCACACACAAACATAATTAAACCAACAAAAAAAAAATCAAAAAATATACAAATAAACAAACAAAAATAATACTTTAAAATAGGAAAATTTTACCTCAGTGATTTGTGAAAGTCAACAAACCATCATCTTCGACTTCTCATCGATATTGTCATGACACAACACACAAATCATATAAAACCCCATGTTTTAAGTTAACAAAATCGAATAAAAAACATAGATATAAATTTACATATCATGAAAAAGGTAAATGTTAGTAAATGTCAGTAAAGGCTACTAAATCATAATAATTCGTCATGAAATCTTTATGTTAAATAGATCTAAAATGTTTACTTATTACAATATCTTACTAATTACATTTTTAAATTATATTTTCTACCGATCAAAAATCATTTATAGAGAAAAGTTTCATGACGAACACTTTTTTTCTCAAGATCAAATAAATAGATTTTATCCATCCATTTTTTTCATCAACAAAAAAAACCTATTTTTATTTTTTTATAAAAAATTAAAATATCTCGCAAACCGTTAATCGTTACGTGAAATTAATTATACCATCGCAACGAGAATTAAATTATCTTTTCATAAATAGACACTTTTATATATTTTCGACGAACTCTTTTTCCAAAATTTCCGTCCAGAAGAATCACATATGATTTGAAAAATAACATATGATTTATTACTTTTAAAAATCACATGTAAATTGTGAAATCACATATGATTTTGTTTACAGAACCATTTTTTTGTACAGAACCTACAGAACCACTTTAAACCAATTAGAATTTAGTATCATTACTTTTTTTATTTAATTCAAAAGGGTATAATAGTCAAAACACATTTTGCCAATCTTCAAAAACCCTAATCAATTTTCCTCCTTTCAACCCCTCCCCATCTTCTTCCTTGATCTTTCATTCAATAAAAAAAAAACCTAATCTTCAAAAACCCTAATTAATTTTCCTCCCTTCAACCCCTCCCCATCTTCTTCATTGATCTTTCATTCAATAAAAAAAACCCATAATCTTCAAAAACCCTAATCAATTTTCTTCTTCATGGGAAAGCAATTCGTCAATACGGATCAAAATGGTTGGACATTCGAACCACAAGGGAGGCCTTGTGTTGGCCGGACTCCCTAGATGCTTCTAGTAGGGTGTTTGGCCGGCTATAGGAGAGGAAAAAGGTAGAGGATATTTGTGATAAATATAGAAAAGATACTTATCTTGTTCCAAAAGCTTTAGGGTTGGGTGCCTTATATAAACCCCCCTCCCATAAAACCTCATCTCATCATACACACTCTTAAACACCATAAACAAATCGATGCTCTCCTCTCCTCTTTTAAATCGACCGAATTTTCCTTTTATGGGATTTCGGTTCTTCCCCAAAATTCCAACCGAAACACTAAATCTCTTTTAGGGTTTTCGGTTCTTCCACTTCAAACCAAATCGACCCAAAACCCTTTAGGGTTTTTGGTTTATTCATCCTCCTTGCTTGACGATTATAGATCTACACGTGGTGTTAGTTTTGGTGTTCTTCCTAGCTCGACGCAACACATAACACTTTCAAGGGTTTACGGTTTGAAGGTTACAAGAATTAAGGTTTTGGTACAAAAGGGTTTACTTGGTTCGATTGCAAGAGCTCACAAGGGTGCGTTTGGTAATTGATTATAACACCTGGGTGTTTGGTTCGTGAAATAGTAAAGTCTCAGACAGCTTGGATGTTTCCACTTGACATGATTGTAGTGAGCAGCCGTTTTGAGGTGGTTAATTTAACCACTAATCTGTTTCAAGATCTATTCTCATTTATTGATTTAACTCAATAAACAGAAGGTTGTAAAATTACTTGGTTTAATTTTATTATGTGTTAATCTATACGGCTTTTAAAACTAGATCCATTCCGCTGCGTACTCGTAGCTAATTGGTTATCTAGTTTGTTAAATCCCAACAGTGATATCACGAGCCAACTCGTTTTGGAATTATGGGTTACACGTTTAGTTTTAATATTCACGCCTAGTTTACACGCCTAATGTTAAAACATATGCTTGATCTGCTGCGTTAGTACTTTTGTTTTTTGTTTTCTAGTAAAATATGGCAAAGATTATTGCTCAAATCTTGACAATAATTAATAAAAATTATGGTAAATCTAGATTGAAAATTATTAATTGTTAATATAGGTTAAAAAGGAATTAAAATTAAATTGTTAATTTAGTAGATTTGTTTCCTTTTTTATTTAATGATTATTTTGGAAAGTAAATCACACTATATATCTAAAAGATCTTGATTTTTATTTATGGTAATAAATCTTTTTTTATTTTTGAAACTAGATCTTTTAAATATTTAGTTTGCTTTTGTTTCCTTTTTTCGGCCATACGACCTACTCAATCACTTTTGTGTTGAGTGGCGATCTAGGCACATAGATGAAAAACCTAGTGAGGGTTTATGGTTCTCCAATTGGGGAAGACTCGAGAGAACTCGGAGATTTTACATGTTTACTTGTTTACTAATGTCATCTTTAGTTTTAGTCTGTTTGATGTGCTTATTTGTTTACTTGATTCCTTGTTACACGCCTAAACAAATAAAATACGGACTAATACTTAAAGTGAAAGATGATGTAAATATGATCTAGTAATTACACGCCTGAATAAAATGTTCAATGTGACCGGCTATTTGTTTCGTGTGAAACTTATTTTTTCTAGAAAATTAACTAGACATTAAATTAATGAAACCTGTTTTCTTGATTTAAAAACTGGACATTATGGATCTATGAGAAGTACGGCTCATCCACTAGAACAAACTATAAGAGAAGTTTAAGGCGGACATTCTTAAAGAATTCAGGTTTTTAATAAGCTTCGCGCTGACCTGTTTCTCTGCTTCTTTATGCGTTCGAATGGAGTTACCGAGAACCTTAATGATCACTACAATGTCGTATAAAAGGTTTTTTAAATACAATTTGTGGAAAACTAGAAGGGGGTTTGAATAGTTTACCGCTTTTTAATTTAATGTTTATGTTTGTTTATAAAAACTTAGATTCGACTTTTTGTGAATTCAATACTTGCACAATATGAATAATATAAATAAGTAAGAACAAATAAAGAAATAAGAGATAAGAGTTAGAAAGATCAAACCACAACACAAGGATTTATAGTGGTTCGGTTACGAAGCACCTCTTCGCCCTACTCCACTCCTCGAGCACCTAACTCGAGAGTTTTCTTCACTATGTCAACAAACTCTCTTATGGCGGAGAAAACCGTACACAACTTTCGCTTATATCAATTTTCAACACTGAGCTAGATGTTGTAGGATCCCAATTTCACACAATATGAACTAGAGAGAGAAAGTTAGAGAGAGAGATGGATGGAGAGAATATGTAAAACACACTAAAGAGTGTGTGTAAAATGATTCAACCAACACCCTCTCCATGTGTGGAGAGGGTTTAAATAGTTCTTACACGCCCCATAAAACGGGCTATGGTGTGGGCTTACAGTGGGTAAAGACCCGGCCCAACACCATAAATCATACGATTACTGTACCCACTACGAGCTATGCTAAATAAGAAATACATGGGGTGACCGAGTCTTTTTTCTTAATCCTAACAATCTCTCCCTAAGGGAGGTCACCCTAGAAAATACAATTTGAATCCTCGCATTCCATGAGTTGATCTTTGACTCTAGCTCGTAGTCTTTGATTCTTCAAGTGCTCTCTTTGTATGGCAAG
>BQNB010019690.1:0-63442 GCA_026074375.1 Tanacetum coccineum | reverse complement strand
AAACCAAACCACTCTCTCCAATATATGATTTTACCCGCTTTCATAAAATACAAAAAACACAAAAAGAATCATCCTTCAACCCTTAGAATTCTATTAGACCGTGATCAAGCCTTCCCAACCTATTCCTTGAGTGAATGATAAACAACCCCGAGTCTTGCCTATACTACACTACAATGATTAGGTGCATTGCTTAGGGAGTTGTAAAACTTCTCATGTAGAAGTCCTACGACGAACGCACATCAGTAACTATTTCCTAAAGCATGAACGAATTACACAAACCCACCGTCTACTTAGCATTCCGGTAGAGCAACGCACACGTAAGGTAGTATGAAGACTATTACATGGCCCCTAAGAGTACACTAAGTGCATGTGAAATATATTAAAAGTGGATCAACCATATTAGGAGGCAAGGTAGTATGAAGACTGTTACCTGATGGTATTCTTTCTACACAATCATGTTTCTCTAGATATATCAATAGTGATACAGACAAAAGCTAGTTTTCTAAGACCTAACATGCACATCCATCACAAAAGCAACAACATTAAGATCTACATTCTAGGTTTCATACAATCATAAATAAACACAATATAAGGCTTGGCCTAGAATGTTATAAGTAAAGCAAGAACAGATAGAAATCACACAACAAAACATATTGAATGATTAAATAAGTCTTACTTGATTAGAACACAAATCAAAGGAAGTACAATAGGGTTTTGAGGCCCTAAAATTGTTCCTAAAAGCTGCCAAACGAACTAGGGTTTATACCCTCTTCTTACTCTAAAGTTACACACTTAAAACCCTAATTTCAGATTAATATATATAGAAAAATCGACGTGACGGCGTCGCGTGTTAATCGTGGTGCCGTCATGAATGAAGTATTCTAGATAGTGGGCCGGGTCATGTCTTGTGACGCCGTCTTGAGATCTTGTGACTCTGTCTAGTATTGAGTTGTGACGGCGTCACGTGTAAAGTGTGACGCCGTCTCCTGCCACTAGTACAAAAAGAGGTATTGGTCACACCAAAAATGTGTGACTATATACATATAGCCACACACGCAAAAAGTTTAGTGTGTGACAAAAGGTCGCACGGCCGTAGGTCACCTATGGTCACGCATTCGAGTTAGTCACACATAAGGAAGCTTTAGTGTCCGTATCCACGTTTTTTGTGTGACTAAATAGGTACAATTGAGTAACCGTAAACAATGTACAACCAACAAATCATGTTATTTTAAATATTTAGTCACATACAATTAAAATAGAGTGGCCAAAAGTGTTAATATGTGTGACCATATGGTGTTTAAAGTGAAGAAATGTGTATTTTGTGTGACTATTGTTCATCCAATGGTCACATGAATTTTATGTTTGTGTGACCTTTTGTAATATTTAGCCACACAAAGCATGTTTGTTTTGGGTATTTAGTCGCATACAACTAGGCATAAAGTGACCAAAAGTGTTAATAAGTGTGACCATATGGTGTTTAAATTGAAGAAATGTGTATTTTGTGTGACTAATGTTCATCCAATGGCCACATGAATTTTATGTTTGTGTGGCCATTTGTAATATTTAGTCACACAAAACATGTTTCTTTTGGGTGTTTAGTCACATACAATTAAGCATAAAGTGGCCAAAAGTGTTAATAAGTGTGACCATATGGTGTTTAAATTGAAGAAATGTGTATTTTGTGTGACTATTGATCATCCAATGGCCACATGAATTTGAAGTTTGTGTGACCTTTTGTAATATTTAGCCACACAAAGCATGTTTGTTTTGGGTATTTAGTCACATACAACTAAGCATAAAGTGACCAAAAGTGTTAATAAGTGTGACCATATGGTGTTTAAATTGAAGAAATGTGTATTTTGTGTGACTATTGATCATCCAATGGTCACATGAATTTTATGTTAGTGTGGCCTTTTGTAATATTTAGTCACACAAAGCATGTTTGTTTTGGGTATTTAGTCACATATAATTAAGCATAAAGTAGCCAAAAGTGTTAATAAGTGTGACCATATGGTGTTTAAATTGAAGAAATGTGTATTTTGTGTGACTATTGATCATCCAATGGTCACATGAATTTTATATTAGTGTGGCCTTTTGTAATATTTAGTCACACAAAGCATGTTTTTTTTGGGTATTTAGTCACATACAACTAAGCATAAAGTGACCAAAAGTGTTAATAAGTGTGTCCATATGCTGTTTAAAGTGAAGAAATGTGTATTTTGTGTGACTATTGATCATCCAACTAGTTAATCAATTCATGGAACCGATCGAGTAAAAGTTCTTATGCAATCGAACTAGTATCTTCATGTTTTTAAATAGTTTTCGGTTTTTCGGTTTCGAGTGACGTTAAACGACGAGACGATATAGACCTTATATCATCGTTTTTCGTGACATCGTTCGATCAACGTGTGTATATTCGATTTAACCGACGTAATCGATCGAGTTCAAAAGACATCACAAAAATAGAATCGTGCATAATTTATAATTTCAAATGGAGAAGAACTAATAACAGAGGGAAAACATGTTTATTTATTTAATAAGAATTCAATTTTGACAACTTAAGCCCCTGGACTTCATAACTACTTATTCCCTCGTCCTTTAGTTGTTTAAAAACCCTCTTTGGGTTGAACAAATTACACCGTTAGTCCTTCTTCTTTGAAAATAGCCCGTTAGTCATTTAAAGTGAATCGTTTGTGCACCGTTCATCGTTTTAAGCTCACAAATCGTTAACGAAAGTTCAAATTCTTTATTTCAACAACGATTTCAACAACATCAATTCTATTTTCACGGTTTTTCTTGATTTAGTAAAATCCCGCGAACCACTCACGTGTTTTCTCGGTTTAGTCAAGATTTGTAAAATCCCGTGAAATAGTTTTCCACCACAACAACAAATCACTTTACCCACTAAAGATCCTTGTTTATCATTTCACATCACTTTTGCAATAGTCCCGACTCAACAAACATCAATGCTTTAGAGTCACAACGAATTACAAACACACAGAAATACCCTTTGGCATTAATGAAAAACACTCAGACACCATTTCACCTAGATCACTCATCACTCATTACCTACATGCAACATCCACAACCCAACAACAACTTTGTCTCACAACCTTCATTCAACACGAACTACCTGCAACATCCAATGCAAAATCCAGGAGATATCTCAAATCCCACGACTGCATTTAACATGGAACTTGCACTCATGGCTAAGGTATTTACTCTAAACGATACCACTCCAACAAAACAACCAAAGAAGTTTATCAAACCCTAGCAGCATGCAGATTGCACAACCGGGTATGAATATGGATCAAGACAGACAAATGCTATATGTGTTGAAAGATAAGTTGGGGAACCAGTTAGACCGAATGCAATGCAGAATGTTAGGAATCAGGTTGTTCTAAATGCAAGTCAGAATCCGGGTGTTCAGAATGTTGGAAATCAGAATGGGCTTAGTGTTGTTTCGGAAATTGCAAATCAGCATGGGGATGGAAATGTTGTTACAGCACCGGCTGAGGGTAATGGTAATGGTATAAATGGTAATACGATAAGGTGTTACAACTATCAAGGAGAGAATCATTATGCCAGCAACTGCACAGTAAAGCCAAGGAAACTAAGAAGCTGGCTTATCTCAGAAACATATGCAGATTGCTCAAAGGAAGAAAGCAGGGATTCAACTCACTTCTGAGGAATTTGATTTCATAGCTGCTGTAGGTGCCTGTAAGGAAACTAAGAGAGCAAATGTGAACTGCACTTTAGAGAATAATTTGCAGCAAGCATCGTCATCTGGTACTCAGTCAGACAAAGCTCTCGTCTATGACTTAGACGGATCAGCTGAGGTACATCATTCTGAAAATTGTTATAATAATGAGATATTTATTATGTTTACTCAAGAGAAGCAGTATACTGAGCTACTTGAGCCTATTCTTGAACCACACCAAGTACACCAGAATGATAGTAATGTTATCTCTGTGATTTTTAGTATGAAACAAAGTAGGGGAACAGTAGAACAACATCCTACAACTGTTGAGGAAACACGCGCTTATTTTGAATCATTATATAATAATTTGGCAACTGAAGTTGAGAAAGTCAATTTGGTCAATCGCAAATAAAGAAACTAATGCAGAATTGACCACTGAGCTTGCTAGGTATAAAAATCAAGAAAAGTGTTTTAAATTAGTCAAGAAAAATATGACAAACTTGAAAGATGTTATCAAAAGTCTGTTTATCAGAACAATGTCCTAACTAAAAAGAACAATGGCTCTTCACATAAGGTTCCGGTAAACAAATAACGTCTTTGAATGAGGAAATTTCAAATTTAAAGTAAACAACTTACAACGAAAAATTAACTGTTTTTCTCTCTTCTTGAAGAAAAGAAAAAAGTAGAAGTCTGATTTCAAAATACGCGAAGACGAGCTTCTTGATAAACAAATTCAACGAGAATAAGATAAAGGAATTAGATAAATATTTGGTTAAAACTGGGTCAATCGATTAAAAGCGATGCACATGGCTTTCACCTAAGCCACTCTAGATTTACCACACCGAGAACAGAAAATGGCTTTGGGTTATCAAAATCCTTTTTATCTCAAGCAAGCTCAGCGAAAACAACAGAGTTTGTATAATGGCAAAGTGTTATTTGAAAAGCATGATCCTCCTGCTGTGCATGATTCGGAAGAGACACTGCAGCTTGCTCAAGAGAGTCGTCTAAAAATGAAACAATTGAACAAAGAAATAAAACCGGCAAACTATACAAAGATTAATCATCTTTCGGGGGTTTTTGTTTCTCAAACGGCCAAGTCACAAGAAGAGGTGTACTTTTTAAATACTTCCAAAACGGCCACTGTTTCAAAATCGATTTCAATACCAAATGAAGAATTTTTGGATGATACTACTCCAAGTGTTGCACGAAAATTTCTAAATGAGGTAAAAAGCACCATTGTGACTCTTCAACGTGTTGTCAAACATAGAATGACTTTAGATACTCACAATTGGTCGTCTTCTGCTCACCAAGAGATTCACAAAATTTTAAAAGAAGAAATTTTCCCTATCGTCAACCAAGTTGATGCTAGACTTCAAAATTTTGAAATACAATTTTTGAAAGAAGCAGCCCAAATTTGTTCGAGACTTTAAATGCTGCAAAAGAAGATTGATGAATCACTTGCTAAGTCCAAGGCATTAAAAATGAAATTCGACGTCTCATTAGAGCGTTGACAGATCAAGATATTATGTCAATTGTGCAAAATCCATCGGTTGTAGATTCATCAAATCTCCAAACTGAGCTTGATCGTAAGAAAGAACGATTTGAAAATTGTATCATTAAAAAGGAGAATAAATATGCTAAACTTTAGAATGATTGGTACAAAAAGTGTGAAGAATGCAAATATGACAAAAATTTTTGTACGATAAAGATTATAAAGACATGCACAAAAGAACGAACTGTATGGCAAGCTCGTTTGGAGATCAAAAGGATATAAGTAAAGGTACTCCATGGTATCAATACCCTAGATCTTTGTCTTTAGAAACTAGAAAATGAGAACGTAGAATTAGAGTTTCAGGTTCGAAATTATGAAAAAGAAATTGCTCATCTTAAGACAACATACAAAAACCTGTTTGACTCTATCAAAGTGACACAGACTCAAACCAAAGCTATAATTGACTCTTTGCAAGATAAATTACATGACACAATCTATGAAAATGCTAAGTTGAGAGCTCAGTTGTTTGATAAGGTTTCTGATCAAAGGACACAACAAAGGTACAGTGCAAATACTAAGTTTGCAAAGCAATCAATCTTGGGAAAACCACCTTCTTCTTCTAGACCCAAACTGTATGCTGTAACTCCTCTACCTAACTCTACGGCTTTTCCCAAGGTTGGTGAGACGAATGCTTTGTCAAAACCAGTCACTTCAAACTCGGTTCCTTCCTCTCGAGAATCAACTGTTGTGAACAATGAAAGAGTGATTGCTCCAGGAATCTTTAGGATCAATCCTTTTAAAGCAACTAAGGTGTAGAACAAACTATGTGCTAAGCAAACATGTAAAAGACAACGTTACGGAACAAAACCAATCATTGTTTCACAACTCAGTGACATCACTAAGAACGACGTAAATTCCAAAAACAAATGAGTTTCTCTCGCTAAAGACATAGAAGCACTACTAGGACCATAAGACCAAGCCTTAGAACAATCCTAAAGAGTGTAAAGGGTCTTTTTAAGTCTAAGAGTGGTTGCCTCTCGATTAAGTAGGAGAAACATAGAAGAAAAAAAAAAAAAAACCATCAGAGTTTACAGTCTTCATCAACTATCCTAAAAAAGAAAACAAGAAAAAATAAAAAAAAAGAAAGAAAAAAAAAAATCAAACACAAAAAAAAAAAACAGAGGGACAGGAATCCAAAAAAAACACAACAAAAAACAAAACAAAAACAAAAAAAAAAAAAAAAAAAAATAAAACAAAAATAAAAAAAAAAAATACGGAAGAGCAAAACAAAATAAAAAAAAAGAAGAAGAACAATAGACCCCCGCGCCCCCCCCCCCCCCCGCGCCCCCCCCACGCCCAAACTACAACATACATACCACACCAACCTCATTCAATACGCCAAGAACCCCCCACGCGTTACATAGAAGCACCAATACCGAACCATACACCAACCCGCTACTCATGAAGAAATGAGTCTTCATAAAGAGAAAGACATGAACACAATAACGAAAAACCCCAAGAGCAAAAGTAACCCAAAGATCCAAACAAAATGAACCAAATGCATATGTTCTGGAAACCAAATGAAGAAGGGTCAAACGAAAGAAAAGCTTACCAAAGCCTAGTAAACCTAGATCTAGCCCTTAGTTTGGTCCAACTATGAAGACTTTTTTACCTTAAAGGAAAAATACTCACGTCTAGAGAATCTGAGATGTCAATATGACATCTCTAAAGTGATAAAGCAAATTACACAAACCCTCAGAACGATCAGAAACGGTTTATCCAAGTCAACTTACTCTATGACATGGATTGTCAAAAATTGGTTTGATACTCCTGCTAAATTCCACTGCTTCTGAGATATAAATCAAAGGACAAAGCATCTCATGGAGACAATGAATGTGACACTTGATGAGTTTTCAGCAATGGTTTGCTATTAAATGACAGATAACAACCCGATCTTCAAATAAAAGGAAAATGTACGTGTCAGTGCGTTTATCCTTAACAACGAAAAGAGAAATCTTTTCGGTCTTGAGCTAGTATCAAAACATTCAAAGTTTGTTAGCTCAAGTCAATGGCTTGTAATCAAATGTCAGATTGCAACCTTCTTCAACAGAAAAAAGGAGTGATACGCTTCAGAGCGCTTACCTTAAAAATAAGAGAAATCTCATTGTTTTCACTTTCAGTAGACATGATAGTCAATACGTCATGGTAGAAGTTGGAAATCAATTCGGACAAACTGTTGTTCGACGAATTATCAAATGGAGAAAATCAAGTTGTTTCAAAGTCTTCCGATGTTACTACTGCTGATGCATTCGATAAACGTCAACAACAACAAGATTCAACTTCATCTACTTCATCTCTAGCAACAACTATCTCCGCTGATGGAAACTTCGACTTGTAAATATTTTTTATCTTTCTCTTTATTTTGATTTATAAATATGTTGAAAAAGAAAATACAAAAATATAAAACCAGAAAAAATACAAAAATATAAAACCTATAAAAACAAAATACAAAATCAGAAATTTTCAAAAATACAAAAATAATCTTCTTCGACATGTCTCTCGACAATCGATAACATTTGCGCACCTAGAAATTAACAAAAGGATGATTAATACCTAAGCCATTTAAATAAGATGTTTAAGAAATTATCCTCATATGTCTCTGGGGGCATTGACGTGTTGCTAACCGTTAACCTTTGCTTGTATAATTACTTGATTATTATGACGTACGCAAGTGGGAGCTGTTGGAGTATGCTCGTGTCATAATAACTAATTATATGGCTAGACACATATGAGCCTATGGGGTCACACACATATACACTGAGGTACCATTTATATATCGTGTTTATTGTATTTACGGTATATAAATAACCAACGTAACTCTGGATCAATATAGGGCCTCTAATAAATAAGTAATGGACTTAGTTTATTGGACTTGGAAAACAAATGGCAAGCCCATTTGAACCTTTAGAGGGGCCGACCACTTATGGCTTATGAAAGGGATAAGATTGTTTTTATTTAGTCAAATTTATATATGGAAGATCTCCTAATTGTGATCTCCTAATAAATGTGATTGATAACAACTTTCCAAAGATCCCTCTCCCTCTCTCCCTATAAAAACACACGGCACATACACTCTTTTGTAGGGTTTTTTGTGTTCTTGTTTTCTATTACTTTGTATCTAGTTTATTCAAGGTGAATCCCATAGTTACGGGGTTAAGACTAGCATCAATTGGTATACAAGGAAGTGTAGTGTGGATACATCATAGAGGTGATCTCCATTGATCACTTGGTTTCATTTGGTGTTTCGTGTTAGGGTGAAGGTCACCGGTTGATTCTACCGATCACGCTATAAAGGTATTACTTTTCTTGTTTTTTCTTTGATTGATCATGTGACTCTATGGATCCGTTGATAGGTGCTTGTTCCACTGTGTTTAATGTTTGCTTATATGTTATTCATTTAATTCAGCACCTATATAGTAGAAGTCCTAGGTATGATTGAAAAAAGGAGTAAAGTGAGAATAAGGGAATTGTGTCGACTAAGATGGAGCTAGTGCTGGAACAAACCCAACAAGGTACTAGTCATGAAGTCCCACTAAGCACTGAAGGGGTTAAAGAATGAAAAATAATTGTAAGGATAAAGGGTGAAAAGAAAGAAGCCCTCCATACAACCCTAGGCAGAAACCGGGTAAATACATAATCTATCGGTAATCATAAAGATGATTTTGAGATTGAAGACTAACATCATGGACCCAGTGATGCAATGCACTACCCTCCCTAGCCACTCAAAATCTCTCAAAAGATTTTTGTTTCATTTCTCACGGAGATCAACACGTTTTTATTGGATTTCTCATTCCGAGATCATTGATATTGAAATGGTGGTAGTCCGCTCCAGCCTCTGATTACCAACTAACAAATGTGCATTTATAAAGTCTAGAGCCAATGAGATCCATCAAAAATCTCACTAGGACACAAATTCCAATATACAAAATGTCGTACATCATTATACAACATTTGGTATCAATAAGTCCTACGCATTATCCTTGTAATAATTTCCAGAACATCAGAGTGATACTCTTTAGTATTCACAGTGACGATGGAAATCCTTCTTGAGACAACATCAAACAAGCTCTTGGTAGGTGACTTGCGAGATTCTAAATGAATCAAACTTGTGTCAAATGGATATCGAATTTGGTACAGTATATGAATTGACGACTCAATCAGAAAGATAGTAACTATCTTATTCACTCTTACCGTGTTGTCTGCTTTGAGACGTTTCGGTAATGAGAACAAGCAAGTACGGTGAATCTAATGCAATCGCGTTAGAGGATCTAATACTTTGAGCTGGAAACCCTGTCAAGGAGGTTCTTCTAAATTGAACCTACCTGATCACAGGTACAGTATTTATACTGTAAAACGGTCCTCACGGAACCGGAGGTTAATGTAACCGAACTCAAGACGAATGACAAAGCCATATTCGTCTATATCTGCTGTTTATCACTAACATCAATTTTCAGGTATAAGTGACGGCGTTACAACCTCATTCCAGCAGAGTCAAGATTCAAGACCTCATGCATAATCAACAAAGATATATTCATGATGAAAACTCAAACTATCAAAGTCTTCTGCAATCTCTGATGTACAAGCACTTCCTCAAAAAGAACATTATCGACAAGATTGCCGAACAATAACAAAGATATATCTTACAAGTGGATCAAGTACTACTCCTTCCATTATGTGGTACAAGTAATCATGTTAAAGAAAATGTTGAGGGAGATTGTTAGCAAGCTTTCAAGACCTTGAGCATGAGGGTGGAGACACAAGATCGCAAGGCGGCATAAAGATTCAAGGATAAAGATTCAGACATCTCAGTAGTCAAGATAAATCAAGGCCAAAGACCACGATATCAGTATTTGTCAAAGTATATCAAGTTAAAGATCAAGATCCAAGATCACAAGCATGCAAAAGGAACTTCAAAAGAATTCCCAATAATACAAGGCTCCAAGACTCAAGACGTCACAAGAAGGATCCATAATTGAATGACCACCCCTTAGGGGGAGATTGTTAGCCATGTTTTTAGTAAAGTGATGGTCATTATTATTCCCGAGCCTTGTATAAGAAAAATCATAATCTACGGGAATTCATTTAAGCTAATTGGGCCTAGTTGACGGGCTTAAGCCCATTTGTATTAGGTCCGGCCCAACATAAAGTCCAAACAAACCATCTAGGGTTTTATCTCTTATAACTATATAAAGCCCTCTCCAAGTGTGGTGAGGGTGTTGCTTCTCATTTCATTTCTAGTGCAAGTAACCATTTTTATTTTTCTCTCTTTGTCTCTCTCTAGTTCTTTCTCTCTCTAAAATCTCATTTTTCTTATTTTGTGTTCATGGTGATGAAATGATAGCATCTAACAAAATACATTAGTGAAGTGGTAGATTGGTTCTAGCTAAGATTAGGACTCGACATCTAGCTTAGTATCAGAAAATAATGTAAGTGACGCGGTTTATGTGTTTAGGCCATAAAATACAAGGTTTGTTATGTTGGGTCATAAAACATAACGAGTTTGGTTGTACCCGAAGAAGAACTCGGCATCTAGCTTAGTGTCGGAAAATAACATAAGCAACTTGTATGGTTTTCTCCACCGAGAAAGGAGCTTGTTGACTAGTGAAGTAACTCTCGAGTTGGGTACTTGGGGAGTGGAGTAGGGCGAAGAGGAGCTTCGTGACCGAACCACTATAAATCATCGTGTACGGTTTGCATTTCCTTTCACTTATCTCTTTACGCTTTTATTTAAATTTATCGCTTTACTTTTATATTTGCATTGTGTTCATGATTATGTAGATAGTTGCGTATATTGTGTTAATTTTGATTGTGTAGTACTTTGTACTTAATATTGTGGTTGAGCTTGTATCGTTAAGATATGTGCTAGTTGTTATAAATCTATTATCGACACTTCTCATATTACGTTAAACTCGATTGGCGTTTTGATACAAAAGATTTAAAGTTTTTAAATGGAAACGTATTCACCCCCCCCCCCCCCTCTACGGTTTCCACAATTTGTATCAGGAGCCACGTCATGCTAGTTTTCAAAACAAATGGTTTTTAAATTAGAGTACGATCCATGTATCAAATTACCCATGAAGGGGATTAAATAGGAAAAGTGTTTTGTTGCTTGATTCGTACTAGTTATGTTGTTAGATATACTTCGTATAATAGCTTGAAGGAAAATCTTCTTAAAAGAGTTTGGAAATGTCAATATATATTTTCTAATCGTAAGAGTAGAAATGGCGTCGAAAACACGTATTTTATGTGTTGAAACAACTTTCTGAAGTCCTACGTCAGTCCATTAAGTCACCAAATGGTTTTATACAAAAAACGTGTTTTTGGGTCACTGGTGGCAGTCCCCTAAATGTTAGGGCGGCCCCCAAATATATCTGGGGGTCGTTACCTTTATGGGGGTCGTATGTCTGTTTCGTCAGAATTTGGCAAACTTCAAAAAATCATATATAATCAACCGTAAGTCCTAGAAGTCGTGCCACCCGCCATTTTAAAGATAATTGAGTCTAATTTCATTTAAATATACTTTCAAGTCATTATTCCAAACTGAAGTCAGTCAGAAATGCAAAATACTACATAGTGGTCAAAACTTTATGTTTCGTTTTGACGAAAAACTTGGAGTTTATCCTTTCTTTTAAGTCAAGAATTTCTAGTCAATGTATCTTTGAAAAATGGTATATTTATTTTTTCAAAACATTAATCTTGATTGATTTTTTTTAATGGGGAGGAAACTATTTTTTAAAATAAAATCAAGCTAAGTATACATCATTGTATCTAATACACAAAACAACGACGAATATCCTTATATGTATACTAGATGATTATGTGTGTTTACTTGTGTTTTAACTTTGTTAATAGATATTAATAAGTAATCGTTACTATTTGTAATTGAGCTAATTATACATCTTAACACGTGTGCCATGTATGTTATTTGTATGTTACTAGTTTTTCGGATTATGCCTAACAGGAATTACGCTAGATCTCTTGCGTTAATTTGAAAAAGTATTTGTGCATTGCATATAGGTATAGATAGCTATATTTACAAATGTTACATAAACATCTTGTAAATTATTTTGAGTATAGTAACCTACTTAGGAATTAGAGTTCAATAGTGTGTCAAGAATGTTGGAAAATATTTTCATAAAATCACATGTTAAAACCCGTCACCAAAATATTTCCAACAAGATGTCTAAATATTTTCATCGTCTTGCCTTGTTTGACCTTAGGTTGGTTAAACAAAAGAAAAGATTGTATTAATACATTAGTATTTAAGTAAATGAAAATGTATTTTGAAAATTTGCTTATGCTTGCATTGTTCTAACACACACATAATTATATTCTTTTTATAAACATATAGGATTTTACTAAAGATGTGAGTTGTATAAAAAATGGTTAGAAAAATCATTTATTTATTCATAAGATGTCAAAAACTATTCATACTATGTGTAACAACAAATAGTTTTTTGCACAAGCAAAATATATGACAATCTAAAAGTATGAAATTAACTTGTCATTATTCATTAACCTCACCTTACAAGTAGTCTTAGGATTAATGGAACACACTATGAAAATCTTTATTTGTTTATTTTAAAAGAGTGTTCGTGAGGGCCGAGAAAGATTTCGAATATATGTCGATTCATTATTCAAAGTATGGTTGATATTATTATCGAATCTAATTGACAAGTTTTTGAGTATGGACAAAAAATCGAATTCCTAATTATCTAGCGAGAGAGTGGCAGCGTTATATCAAAATGTAACAAACAGAGAGGACGAGAGGGCAGGCAGTGCGAAAGGGTCGTGGGGAGCATAATCAAGGTTGTGGGGGGGGGGGGGGGGCGGAGCGGGGGGGCGGACGGAGCGATCTATCTTATGAAAGCGCGAGCGGCGGACATCCATTCCAAGATGATAGCGAAATGCGCGGAGCGTGTGCAGCGATAACTCTACTTGTCCAATAGTTGTGTTCTAAATATTTGGCAAATATATGCATAAAATACACAATGAAGTAGGATTGACGACTTGAATGTTTTGTCCAAAATATTCAAGTAATTTACCTTGCAATGCAATTGGTAAAGTGGTCATCTCCGAAAAGCCAAACATGAGAAAATGCACAACATATGTAACATTGCACAAACAATTCAAAAGCACAACTTAAACTTCAAACTATCTTCTCATAAAAACTCTCTTACTTTACCAAATAAGCATAATATTTCTTCCTCACCAAATGAGAACCCTTTAAAAACCTCTAAGTTAGGAAATAGGAATGAATGAACATATTCCACAAACCATTATCTTGCTTTTTTCAATAAGTGATCGTAATAGGATTTCAAATATAAAGATGATTATTATTCAAACGATAATTAATCCCACTATTCAATCTAATTACAAAATTAGAATATGAACATGAAATCGAGACTAGGATTTATCTAGATCACAGAAATATCAATCAAATGACCATAGATATTTTTCCGTGTCTACATGTTTAACCATCCTCTGTTATTACATGAAATCACGAAGTCGATTGCAAGACAATAAGATTAGTCATCGAATTGCAATTCACACTTGCAATGAAGATGTTTCATTGAGTCTAAAGTGTTCAAATGTAGTGTTATTAGCTATGGTCAAATTATACATTCCTAAGCGCGTTAAACACGCACTCTAAGTAGGATGACACTTATGAATTTCCGTCGGGAAACTCTAAGTACTACTACTTAGAATAAGCAGCTTGATGTCATATTTCATGTAAAACTCAAACCAAGAACCCTTATAATGTGTATAAGCTTCTCATAATAGTCTAATGTCAACACCATCTCCCAAATAATGGAAAAATAATCCGTGCCCAAATTTGGCACTTCTACGGATCTATAGATCCTTCGTCCTAGATTCATTTTCGGTTTAGGTAGATTCGCCCTATGGCATAAAATTCTAACATCTTCCTTTGTCAATCTCTTGTTTAAAAAGTCTAACATACATGTAACTAAACTTTAGTTAATCATCATTATTTCTACAAAGAAATATTCACAAGATCTATTAAGGTAAATAACCTTAATTGGATTTCTTTCACAAAAGACATGTAAAGGTGCATTCTTTGAACACTCTCAATATAGAGCATTACACATTGTCATTCTTAAGCATACTCCTAGGTCCTAGATGAATCATTCTTTCTTATACCTACAACAACTTGTTTGCTCTCTCATTCAACCTTAGAATTCCACACATCTTGATTAGGATTAAGCGAACCGGAATTAAAGCATGTTAGTTGAGTCATATTAGGCCCTGTATGAAAAGACAATACAAATTTCATCTTTGCTACACTTTATTAGGCAAATATAGGAATTCTATTTTGTCTAACATGAGAATGACTACTAGAGACTCTATTGCATTAGAAATTTAATTTGACCTAACGGTTGAATTGCTTCTAAGAATGAAGTTGGGTTCGTGGTATAACCCGTAAAAATGGTCGTGTTTAGCCTAAATTGAGCACCACTAGTGATAGTCTCATATTCATTCTCTAATTTGATTAAATGAACTTCTACAATATGCCGAATGATAGTCCTACATTGATGAACTTTTGTAATCTCATTAGTAATGCACACAAAGCTAAGCTTAGAAATTAGATTCCTCCGTTAGTCAATGTCTAACCACCAGCACATCACATATGTGCTTTGAAGTATCAAGATGATAATTTTCTCCTATGTAATGCAATTATACGCCTTCATGATTATCTTGATGCTCAACGTTTATTTGCTTAGCTATTGAATACACGTCTATTGTAAAGGCTCTTGTCTTTTTTTTAGCAATTTAGATAAAATATCTCTTAGTTTATGTAAATGACACATGCTCCTAATTGATAACATGTTTTTACATGACGATTACATTTAAAATTATCATGTTTTGTATGCGCATTTTTACATGAATTAACGTGTTGATTGTTACACCTACACTCTGTCAGTTTATAAGTATGACAATTAGCGTTTAGGATGTCATATAGTCTTACACGATTAATCTTGTAGATTATTGTGTTGATTGCATGCTTAGATAAACTTGCATCTTAATCTATATACTTATCCTCTAGAGGGAGGTGGGCGAGGCGGGGTTCGGAAGAATGATTAGTTTGGGTCATTGGGGGCGGCGGGGTGAGGGCGCGGCGGGGTAGGGTGCGCGCGGCGCGCTGGACGTGGGGTGGGGGAGGGTAAAAGTTAGAGGCGAGAATAGTCGATGAGAGGGAGGGGGCAGGTGGTGGCGCCGGGTTGGGGCGTGTAGGGGAGACTGGCTAGGGAGGGGGTAGGCGGGTGGGTGGCACTCGGGGACGACTTGTGCGCTCTGGGGGGTTATGGGGATCAGCGATCGAGGGGGGGGGGGGGCTCGCTTTCCTTCCAAATGATCCACTATTTTTGTCAAGCGAAGGTTAGATACAAATATAATATACTTGAAAGTAGGTTTGACAACTTAATATTTCATCTGAAATATTCAAGTATCTTTAACTTGCGATCACAAACGTTAAAGGTCATATCCGAAAATCCCTAATCAAGCCTTTTAACAACATAAGTTAAAACGCTCTCTTTTTCTCTTTGACGAAAACATTATTTTCTCTTCGACGAAAACATTCTTTTTCTTCGACAAGACATTCTTTTTCTTCGACGAAAACATTCTTTTCTATTCGAAGAAAACATTTTTTCTCTTCGACGAAACATTCTTTCTCTTTGACAAAAAAATTCTTTTTTCTTCGACTAAAATATTTTTTTCTTCGAGGAAAACATTATCTCTCTTCGACAAAAACACTCTTTGTCTTTCGATCACACCTCTTCCTTCTCACTCAACCACGCCTCTTCAACCATAAAGATAGCTAATTTCTTTCCTCCACTATTTCCGCTACCACCTTTAAGACAACCGTATACCTCGTCGTGTGATTGTTCTATGAATATTTTCAATGCTCGAGAAGAGCTACATAACTTTGTGAGTATAGTTTATCGTACGGTAACCACCATCTGTCTTGACATTGTCAAGCTCATCGTCTCTATCTTCGTTTGTTTTCTTCTTTATTTATTTCTTTCTTTCACGGACGAAATACACCGAAGATACGTCACAATTTCCTTCAGAACAATGTCCCTAAGGAAATATCTCTAACAAAAAGGTTGCATCTAAAGATAACATCGCCAACATTCTTTCTTAACTCCTCAAGCGCGAATCGTTATATTATCTTCGTCTAGGTTTAGGAATGATAAAACACATTCCATAGATCTCTCTCTTCTTTTCTTCTAGTCTCGGTTCTAGTCTGTGTTCCATTTTATGTCGTGACAACTTAATTACTTAATCTGAAGTATTTTAAGCATTTTTTATTGGCGAAATGCAAATTAAAATGTCACTCCCTTCACAAAATTTATCAAAAACCAAGACCTCTCCTGTTGGCTGTCCGACAGCCTCAAGAACTATTCTGGCTGCCCTTAGATATATCTGGGACCGCCGGTAGTAGGCTTGTACTATCATTTATGCTTTTCTAAATCCATAATCGAACACCCTCTCTCTTCTGCTACTACGAGCTGACGTCTCTCCTACAACAAAAACTATGCACAATATCTCTATAAAGATCAATGGGTCATTCTCTTATCTCAATTCCTATAAGCATTGTTACTTATGTTGTCAAGAGAAATTTCATATGAAAGTGATTTTTCATCATTCTTCAACAACATTCCTTTTACAAATCGATATACCTACAATCTATCATTACACAATAAATTCTCTTACATACAAATCTTGCTCCTCACATCTTGTAAACGTCTTTTCTCACCTCAAATGGTCTTTTCACTTCTAAACTGTTAGAAACACAAAAACTATCGATCACTACCAATAATAGTTAGTCAAAGCCCGTAGTTAGTTAAATATTAGATTAAGAAACTAAATGGCCCAAAAGCCCATGAAAAGCCTTTACAAGGCCCATGGCTGGCCACCCCTCTGAGTATAAATACCCTCTTTATGTGTGGAGAGGGTGTTGGTTGGTTGTATTCTCATTTCACACTTAATGTATTTTCTTTCTCTTACTTTCTCTTTCTAGAAATACTTCATTCCTTCCCACTTTCTCTCTCTAGTACTTGATAAAGATTAAAGACTAAAGATAAAAGGTTACTTATATCCTTCAATTGGTATCAGAGCCATGAAGTGGTGTATTTATTTTTTGTGTTTATCTTTTAGTTTGTATGTTTTTATGCAAAAAATCATCCTTTTTCTTATTTTTTTCTTTGTGTTCGAATACACTAAAGGATCATTTACATAGGTAAATTTGATCTAGTATCTTTGGATATAGGTGTACAAGCTTATAATCAAGAAAAACATCATTTGTGTTCATCTTTTGTGTTCGAAAACCTTTTTAAAGAACAAAATCTTGCTTTTAAATTTTTAAAAACCTTAAAGTTTTCATTTTGCTTGTTCTTATAGGGTTAGTAACACTAGTTGTACCAAGAATTTTGCAAAACAACCGTCAAAAATGTGTCTTTTTGTGTTTTAAATATTTTAGGTTTTGAATTAAGTGTCCAACCGAACAACTGGATTATATGTCAACCGAGACAACTGAATTTTTAGTGTCAACCAACAATTTGGCCTAGAGTTAAAACCGAACAAACTTTTAGTTTGGTAACCTGAACACCTGGGCTAGTGTAAACACGAACAACCACTTTTAGTTGAACCGAACCAAATAGGACTAAGTGTGACCGAACAACTAACTTTAGTAAGGTACCGAACAACTGGATAAATAATGAAGTAAAATTTTTATTGCGAAAAAGCCTCTGGTGTTAACTGAAACAACCACATTCTTAGTTGGGTACCATAGAGAACAACAGGACTATGTAATCGAACAACTAACTTCAGAATTTGTACCTAATATTGAACAACTTGGGTCTTAGATAGAACCGACCAACTCGATTTCAGTGTAACGCGAACAAAGCAGTTAGTAGTTGCAACTGAACAACAGAAGTTTTGGAGACACCGAACTACTTAATATTCCACAATTACAACGGTATTGATAATCTTATGACTTGTAAAGCGTTCTTGTGAAACATTAACTTGTTTTTACCTGGATTTTGTCAATGAATTATAAAATCCCATAATAGTTTTAAGAATTAAAAACACATAAAAAGACATACATAAAATAAACACAATATCTTCTACTCGACCAGATCGATATTTTATCAAACATAATCTTTAAACAATATACAAATTTCTCAATGATCGACATCTTTGCTGACAAAGCAATTACTTTGTCGTGCTAGACAATCATCCCACCTATGTTGGAGAAATAATATGTACGATTTCATTAAAAGCAAGAATGAAGCTATATATAATGAATAGACAACATGGACGAATGATCCTTGAATCCGTTGAAAATGGTCCACTCATCTGGCCTACGATTGAGGAGAATGGAGTGACTAGACCAAAGAAATATTCTGAGTTATCTGCTACAGAAGCAATTCAAGCTGATTATGATGTCAAGGAAACAAATATCATTCTCCAAGGACTACCACCAGAGGTCTATGCACTTGTTAGCAATCATCGAATCGCCAAGGAACTCTGGGAAAGAATTCAACTTTTCATGCAAGGAACTTCATTAACGAAACAGGAAAGAGAGTGTAAGCTTTATAATGAATTCGATAAGTTTGCTTATAAGAAGAGGGAAACACTACGTGATTTCTACTTGAGATTTTAACTGCTACTCAATGACATGAACATCTACAATGTGAAACTGGAACAATTTCAAGTGAACACCAAGTTTTTGAATACTCTTTCTCCTGAGTGGAGCAAATTTGTGACTGATGTTAGACTTGTTCGGGATTTGCACACAACTAACATTGATCAACTTCATGCTTACTTAGGACAACATGAATTTCATGCAAATGAAGTTCGTTTAATGCATGAACGCAACTCAGACCCGCTTGCTTTAGTTGCAACCCATCAGATGACTCAGTCTCCTTATCAAACTCATCAAAACTCATACCAAAACTCTTAATTTCAACCACAAGTTTTACTATATTAGTCTCCACAATATAGATCACCTTATCAGTCTCAACAATACTCAAGCAATCAATCATCAACACCTTTTTCAATCACTTATCCATCTAATGATTATCAATCATCAGTTCACCACAGTGTTTATTCTCCACCATCATCCATCCCTCAATTGGAATATGCTCCCATGGTTAACCAACAACAACAACAACAAGCTGAATTTCCCCAATTAGACTTAGGTCTAAATGTTCTAGTGTTAAAGCAAGGTGATGATCCAATTGATGCCATCAACCATATGATGTCATTCCTATCAGATGTCGTCACATCTCGCTATCCTACTACCAACAACCAGCAATGATGGAAGAGTGACTCTACAACCAGTTCAGGGGAGACAAAGTTCTTTTGCTACGGGTACAACTAGGACCTACACTCCAGGAGCAAGTTGAAGCAATTCTGGGAAACAAAGGACTCTTATCTGTTACAACTGCAAAGGGGAAGGACACATGTCCAAACAGTGCACTAAACCTAAAAGGAAACGGGATGATTCGTGGTTTAAAGATAAAGTTTTGCTGGTACAAGCTCAAGCTAATGGTCAAATTCTACATGGGGAGGAACTAGCAATTTTGGCAGATCCAGGAGTTGCAGAAGGTCAAGCCACACAGACTGTCATTACTCACAATGCTGCTTATCAAACCGATGATTTAGATGCATATGACTCTGATTGTGATGAACTCAACACTACCAAGGTTGCTCTCATGACGAATTTGTTGATCCCACTTGAATAGATCTTACTTAGCTTGTAAAAAGGCTTTGTTGTATTGAATAAATCCAAGACAACTATAGTAGAAACTTTAATTGAATATATCAAAGACTATGTGGAATCTAATCAATGATACTAAGAAGAATTCTAATGAAATAGTAACACAAAATCAATAACAAGACAGATTACCAAACTTTCAGCCTCAATATAAAATGAACACTCTTAATAGTGTTAGGGTTTACAAAACCTTGAAGATACAAATATCAAAGATGTGTATATAACATTATGCCCTAGGACCTCCTTATATACACCAAGGAGTCCTACAAGGCTTACAATACTTTCCTAACTTATCATGATCTTTTCTATAAACAAACGTAATCTCTTAAACAAATAAGTTATACATATCTTCTTTACAAATAATTAATACATATCTTCGTAAGTATTCTTGTTCTCCAATCAATCTTTGATCTCATCTCTGTCAGCATATTCCTTCTAGCAGTAGTAATCACTCAGCAGTTGTAACTAAGCACAAGCAGCATTAACTACTTAGAAGTTTACTTTAACAGTACTAACATACACTAGCAGTACTAACTTTTGTACTAGCAGTAGTAACTACTTAGTATATTTTCAGTCTTCATCTCTGAGTAGTCTTAAGTTCTACTAGCAGCAGTAACTTTATACTAATAGTACTAATTATACTGTTGGGAATAAATCTTCACAACAGGTTAGTACTGCTCAGATTATAACTAACAGTATTAACTGAGTTAGTACTGCTAGCACAAATTTAGTACTGCCAGTGTTAGTTTGTACTGCCAGAGAAGATTAATGCTGCTAAAGGAAGTCAGAGATGCCAGAAGATAAGGATTACTTGGAGATGAAGATTAGAAGATAATTATAGAATAGATTGTATCAGAATATTCTAAAAGTTTATGTTTATCTTTAGTATATGTTGTAAGCCGACTAGGACTCTTTAGTCTATAAAAGGAGGCTCTAGGGCATTAATTGATATACAAGTTTTTATAGTTGTAAAGTCGATTAAAAAAGCTTCAAGGTTGTAAACCCTAGTACTAGTGAAGAGTACTTGTATTATTGATCTAATAATATTAGAGCGTTTGGTTATATCTTTGTTCATTCACAAATATTGTTTTATTCATAATTCTTCTAGATATTAAGGTGTAGATTCCGCATACACTTTAGTATACATACAAAGTTTCTACAACAAGTTATTTTGGATTTATCCAAGGTAATTTAACCTTAGACAAGCTAAGGAATCGATCAAGGATTGGGATCAACAAGTGGTATCAGAGCTTTTGCTTTGAGAAACTTTGATCTAGAAGTCATGGAATTTGAATCTGCACATAGTAATACTACTGCTAAGCTACCCATACTCAAACTAGGTGAGTATGAGATGTGGGTGATAAGAATCAAGCAGTACTTCCAGGTACAAGACTATGCTCTATGGGAGGTCATAGAGAATGGTAACTCATGGGTATCTGTACCACAAACAGCACAAGAGAATGGTACTTCAGTTACAAAGATGTCAGTACCTGTAACTGCTGAAGAAAAGACCAACAAGAAGAATGATGTGAAGGCTAGAAGCTTGCTACTCATGGCTCTTCCCAATGAACATCAACTTACTTTCAGTCAGTACAATGATGCTAAAACAATGTTTGCTGCTATCGAAACACGATTTGGAGGTAATGAAGCCACTAAGAAAACACAGAAGACACTTTTGAAGCAACAATATGAAAATTTTAGTGCATCAAGCACAGAGTCTCTTGACTCTATCTTTAACAGGCTCCAGAAGATTGTTAGTAGGCTTGCAATTTTGGGTGTAGTCATCACTCAAGAAGACTTAAATTCAAAAATTTTGAGAAAATTTAAAACCTAGATACATGCACTCATTGTTTTAATAACAACAACCTAAATCCATGATAAAAGGAATCATGACGTATACTTAAGACACGAGAATGTTTAGGAACCGATGATAAAGTTTGACCAGTACATGCTTAAGGACTAAGACTTGACCAACACCCTTCGGTATAATACTGACTTTAATAAATGAGAACAAAATTCATTTATTAATTGACATACTATTATTATGAGAATGATATCTTCTGAGATGTCATTTGGATAAGGAGTATGAACGTATTTTGATTGACATGTTCCTTATGGTATCGTCATCTAACCAAGATGATGATATGGATTTGAATAGACTAAAGGTTGTATTGAGAGATTCTTAAATCCTCAAGGTTTATTTGTTAAGCATTATGTATGCTTTTTATGTTTGGAGTGTTTAAGGATAAACATTATCGTAAGACTTTAGATCAAACTAAATGTTGATGATAAGGATTATTTGAGGAGGGAACATAAACGAAGAAGGATGAGAGTGAATGCAAAGGGAAGGTGTTGACAATAGGTTTGTTGGGTATTTTGTTGGTTGTTAATGTTGACGGAAAAAGGTGAAAATATGAAAATGGTGTCAGAGAAGTGAAAGACTTGACATTGTGATGACTTAACAACACTTGAAGATTGAATGTCTTCTTTGTGTTCTTCACTTTGCTAAAAAGTGGAAATAATTAGATGAGACGCATTTCATTATGAAATTCACTTGACTTTTGACAACATAGGCACACATGCTTATGAGTGTCGGTAGAAATAAAGTGATGAGACGTATTTCCATTACAAAATTACTTGCTTTTGTGACAACATAGGCACACTTGCTAGAGTGTTCATGATATAAGATGAGATGCATTCAGTATAAAATTCAATTAACTTTGACAACATAGGCACACTTGCTTATGTAGTGTCGAGAAAATGAAGATGCAACGCATTTCATGGCGAAATTCGACTTGTGGGACTGGTTACATGGTGAATCTTTCATTGTGAAGAAGACAGTGGATACTAGAGATTGGTAGTGGTAAGGATGAATCGGTTTTACATTGTTGGTTTCTAGTGAATAAGAATCACATATGTGAGTTCTTGAGAGTATTTGATTAAAGGATATATGTGAACATGTGTGTTTTCCCTTCCCTTTTAATTCGTGCTCATCCGGACATAAATTATAAAAAGAATAAATGAAGAGAAATAAAGACGGAAGTGATAAGCATGACAATTTCATGACGGATGACGGTTAGCATACGATGAACTTCATCCGCGAAGTTATGTAGCTCTTCTCGAGTGTTGCGAATGTTCATAGAACAATCACACGACGAGGCACGAGGTTATCTTAAAGGTGGTAGCGAAAATATGGACGGAAGATGTTAACCATCTATATAATAATAGAGGCGTGATTAAGGTTTTTGTGAAATGACTTAGACATGAACAATGAGTGACATTTTAATTTGCATTTCGCGAATTAAAATTGCTTAAACATTTTAGATGAAATGATTAAGTTGTCGAGATTTATCAGAATGTATTTAATAGTAATAAGACTTTTAAAATGAGAATGACACGTTTATAAGATTTGTTTCATCATTCCTAAACCTAGACTTAAAAAGGTCCACGTTTGAGTGGTTTGGTAAAGATACCGACGATGTTGTCTTTCGATGAAACTTTTTCGATGAAGATATTTCCTTTTGGACATTGTCGTGAAGGAAATGATGACGAATTTTGATGAGTTTTATATCCTAAGATCGATGGATAATGTTCGATCCTCATTGTGTATGAGATAAGCATGACGATAAACCATCGTGACATTCCTAAGGGGATGGAAAGGGCTAACAAAAGTGAAAGTACTTAGTCTTAAGGTGTGTATATTAAAGAGGCTACGAATCACTTATGTAGTTACTCATAAAACCTTTGTCACGTGAAAATTGATGTAAGCTTTTAGCTTTAGGAAGAGCATTTTAACATATGTTGTTAAAAGGCTTGAATATGAATTTTCAAATATGACCTTTAACGTTTGCGATCGCAAGTTAAAGATACTTGAATATTTCGGATGAAATATAAAGTTTCAAACTATTGGAGGAGTGTAGATATGTATCTAACTTTTCCTTGACGAAAGAGTGAATTATTTGGAAGAAGGCGAGATGATGATTAAGGAAATATGTGGGTGAAGACTCTAGGAGATATAAGACCATTTTACAACTCTTTTGACTTTTTAGATTTGTGCTACAAACGCGAAGAAAAATATTCTAGTGTGACAAAATATATACCGAGATGCGTAAGACATATATATATATAGGCATATAAGTTTATCTAAGCATGCATCCAAAAGTTTACAACTCGCTACCCTGTAAGTCGCTATGAAGAGACTTGACAACTTGCTATCAAGAAAGAAAATTGGCAGAGTTTCTTTTCCCAACTAGCTAAGAGAGAGATCTTCAAAAAACCTGTACTCGCTGGCCTTAACTCGCTATGAAGAAGCCTTGACAACTCGCTAACAAGAAATCAAATGAACAGAGTTTCTTTTCTCAAGTCGCCAGAAAATGGTCTTCAGATAACCTGTAACTCGCTGGCCTCAACTCACTATGAAGAAGCCTTGACAACTCGCTAACAAGAAATCAAATGGACAAAGTTTCTTTCCTAAAGTCGCTAGAAAATAGTCTTCAGATAACCTTTAACTCGCTGTCGCCAACTCGCTACATGCAAGAAAAGTCAACTAGCTACCTCAACTCGCTACCTGCACAAAAAGACAAGTCGCTGACACAGTACGACCTGACAACTCGCTGACACAATGTACTAGTCTGACAACTCGCCAGAACATTACCATAACTCGCTAAGAAGATCTTCAAACAGAACCTTAACTCGCTAGCTAGAAAAACTTGTATTTTCACCTAAAAAAGCCTAAAAATCACCCTGTTGAACGTTTTTGCTTGATTTCTTTTGCACAACTTGGTACTAGAAGGCTATAGCAACTATAAAAACATGAAATTTAACACAATAAACGTGAAAATCAATGAAACTCAAGAACAAGAGCTAAAACCTCCTAAAACTCAACTTTTGATCTAAACCAAGCACTAAAACGCACACACAAACGATCTAATCATCCCATGAGCTCTGATACCAATTGTTGGATATTAGAAATCATAACACAATGAAAGATAGATGGATTATCCAAATCTAGAGAGAAAGTAAGATAAAATCTTTTTAGTGAGAGAAAGTGAACTTGTATATGAAAAATGACTAACCACCTCTTCCAAGGCATGGAATATGCTTATATAGTAGCTTGCAAAATCAGCCCTTAGGCTATGATATAGGCTTACACGTTGGACTTTATAACCCGGCCCATTACCGAACATTACATATTAAACGTTAAACTACGAGCTATAATAAATGGTACAATACATGGGGTGACCGAGTCTTTTTCTAATATCTAACACATTCTTATCTGAATTTGCAACCGAAAATGATTTAACAAAAGATAACCATTGTGGGTAAATGCCGTCGGCCAGATAATACCCTTTTTCGAATGTAACTCCCTTTATTTCAAACGGAGCTACTGGGGCAATATCATCAAGAAGGTCGTCAAATACCCATAACACCTGTCTACAACAATTTGCAGCATGCAACATAAAAATAGACTCTGCTTAGTAAAGGAGTTGCAACTATAGGTCCTGCTTTTACATTGCCATGAAATCAACCTTCTTCTAAGAAATTGACAACCTCCTGTTGTGGGTTTCCTGTCTAAGCTAGCACCAGCATAATCACTATCAGAAAAAGCCTCCAAGTCAAATGGTGAATCTCTAGGATACTAAAGACCCAATTTAGGATGACCTTTTAAGTATCTAAAGATTCTCTTCACAACATGAAGATGTGATGTCTTTGGTGTAACTTGAAACCTTACACAAGCACAAACATCAAACATTATGTCAGGTCTAAAATCTGTTAGGTACATCAATAATCCAATCATTGATCTGTATAGATGAACATCCACATCTACATCTTCTTCATCCTTGAGTAATGCTTTGTTAGTCTCCATGGGAGTGATGACTGTCTTCATAGTGGCAAAATCAAACTTCTTCAAAATATCAGCCACATATTTGTCTTGACTAATGAAGATTCCATCATCTTTCTGTTTTACCTGCAACCCTAAGAAGAAAGTGAGCTCCCCCATATAACTCATATGGAATCTCTTGTGCATCATCTGTTCAAACTCAGTACATAAAGACTTTTTAGTAGACCCAAAGATGATGTCATCTACATACACCTGCACTAACAGGATATCATCTTTGTCCTTCTTGATAAACAAAGTCTTGTCTATAGTCCCTCTTCTAAATCTATTTTCTAATAAATAGGTAGATAAGGTCTCATACCAGGCTCTAGGAGCTTGATGTAAACCATATAAATCCTTTTCTACCTTGTAAACTTTGTTTGGAAACTCTAGATCTTCAAACCCTGGAGGTTGGCAAACATAAACCTCTTCTTCAATTGTGCCATACAAAAATGCACTCTTCACATCCATCTGATAAACAATGAAGTTCATGAATGAGGCATAGGCTAAGAAAAGCCTAATTGCTTCAATCCTAGCAACTGGAGCAAAAACTTCATCATAATCTATACCCTCCTCTTGAGTGTAACCCTGTGCTACCAGCCTTGCCTTGTTTCTAACCACAATACCTCTATCATCTTTCTTGTTTCTGTACACCCATTTAGTACCAATGGCCCTCTTGCCATATGGTAAATCAACCAAAGTCCAAACCTTCTGTAATTTAAACTGTAGAAGCTCATCCTGCATTGCTTCTATCCAGCTTGGATCTGTCAAAGCTTGAATCACCTTTTTGGGTTCTACTTGTGATAGAAAACAAGCAAACAGACAATTCTGAAAATCTTTATGGTTGATTCTCTGTTGCACTGAACTAAACATACCATGTTCAGTCACATTCTTTGTCATCCTTCTAGTTTGAGGTGCTGAATGTATATCTCCAATGATTTGTTCAAGTGGATGATCCTTGTGAACTCTTGTAGTTAGAATAGGACTGACAGGCACAGTTGTATCCAAATTGTTCATGTCAGCCTCTGCACCAACTTCTTCATCATCATCAGAATAGACAATCTCTTCTAAATTAGGCATATTTGGATCATCAATACATCCATAGACTATATTCTCATCAACTACATTATTTTCTATGTCAGCAGCATTAACAGTTAGACAAACAGCATTAATGTTGTTAGTGTTGTTGACATTTGCATCCTTCTCTTGATGAACTCTTGGCTCCTCTGTATTTGGCACCTTACTATCTTTATTCTCTGGATGTTCAGAATCCATCTTTTCCTCCTCCCCTGATGGTTTAAATCTAGCATCAGGAGAATCCTTTGAACTTTTAAAGAGTGATGGAACAGATGTCAACAATGGTAGCAGTATATACTCTTGATCAGGTACTATCTTCTTCCCAGCTTGACCTGCATCAATGTTTTCTTTGGTACCTGCATTACCATTAGTTTGATTCCCTGCAACAACTGGCTTATAATTCATAGATATTGTTAGAGCATCTATATCAAAAAGCCAATTAGGTCCATTTCCTGCAATATTTGTTGTTTCTTTAATAAACTTAACATGCAGGTTCTCTTCTACTATCCTAGTTCTACTGTTGAATACCCTGTATGCTTTGCTATTGGTAGAGTATCCTACAAAGAACCCTTCATTAGCCTTTCCATCAAACTTACCTAGGTGATCTAATGTATTAAGAATAGTAACAGGACACCCAAATGGTCTCATGAAGCTTAAGGCAGGTTTTCTACCTAGAAAAAGTTCATAAGGGGTCTTGTTGTAAGGCTTGATAACTGACACCCTATTTTGAACATAACAAGCAGTATTAACTGCTTCAGCCCAAAGAGTTGTTGGCAATTTTGAATCAGCTAGCATAGTCCTAGCAGCCTCTATTAGTGTCCTATTTTTTCTTTCTGCTACTCCATTTTGTTGTGGAGTCCTAGCAACACTAAATTCCCTCTTAATACCCTTTATTTCACAGAACTGATTCATGACCTTATTCTTGAATTCAGTCCCATTGTCACATCTGATCACTTTCACTTTAAGATCTATTAGATTTTCTATGCCTGATGTGTGTTTTTCAAGCTTTAAATTTATAATACTATAAATACCGATTTTTACTAAAAACACAACACTCGGGAAGTATACCCGTTCGTGTTTAGTATAGCTTTAGGTAAGTCCAGGTCGTTCCACGGGAATTGAAGTTTTCACAGTTTGTAATTAAGGTGCTGAGGTTAATAAGATTGTCACGGATCAAATTAACCAAATCTTGCATATATCGAATATTATAACGAAATCAATTAAAAGATGATTCAATCAAATGATTAAGGTATGTTTGTTTAGGCAATGATCACTTAGATAATGATGTGTTTGGAATAGTGTTTAATAAGTTTAGAAAATAGAGTTATCACAAAGTTAATAAATCCTTTTCGGCCTTTAAATAATACTAGTGATTGATATCGATTAAACAACCAAATCTTTCGACTCTTTATAAGTTATTAATAACCAATAATTTAGATGGATTGATAGAACAACATAATAAAAGAAACCTTTCGGCCTAATTTTCTATATAAAATATGTTTTTACACCATTCATAAACACATACCCAAACACTCCATATCCAAGATCACAATATGCCAAAACAAACATAAGAACACTACTCTATAATCAAAGTAACAAAACACATAACATTCATTATGAATTCAGAATACTTCATATTAAAAGAGTTGTAGAAATTATACAAACGTTTACAAGATCAACGATTCGACAATTAGTTCTTCCAAACGAAAACTATAATAAAACCCAAGCTATTGATTTCAATTGACCCGAACCCTTACAGGCCTTTAGCCTAAAAATAACACTCTTAAAGTGTTCCACACCAAGTGGAATGATTTGTGTTGGATGTGTGTGTAGAATGGGAGGAATGAGAGGCTATTTATAGGATTTTTTAGGGCAAAAGTATGGCGCACTTCTGAAATTATGCGGCGGTTTTAGGGAGTTAATGCACTCAGCATTTATTTGGACTTTAGCCGTTTCTTTGGGAAGTTTGAATGAAAGTGCGGCGAACGTACAATATTGTGTGGCGGTTTTAGGGACTCGATCAGAAGTGCGGCGCACAAGGGAAAAGTGCGTCGTACTTTGGCATTTTTTTCTTGAGATTTGTATGTGATGATATATGATGAGATGATTTTGTCCAAGGCATCACAGGGAGGTATTTATAGGCCAGAGATAACTTGGGGATCAATTTGGAGATGTATGTGGATGGATTTTGGACCAGATTCGTGAATTAAATGAATCTTCATAAAGTATGTTATACTCATTTGCCAAACTAGCTATTTTGGTAATATCGCAGCAGTTGGCCTTTTTCATGGTTGTAGATAATTGAATTCTCTTTCTATGGCGGCTTGAATCAACTCAATCCGAGTTTGTATACTCCAGTTATGGCTAAAATAGTAGACAGGTGTCGGAAGATCTTTATCTTGAGTTTGTTTCTTCGTTTAAGCTTCTTATCTTCGTGTATTCTTTCGTTTTCTTCCACGACACATACCTAGAACATATAATAACAAATATACTTGATTAAGTACCGAAAGTTCACGAGAAATGATCAAATATATATAAATAACGCCGCAGAAAACATGTATAATTAAGGCGTTATCAAATCCCTCCACACTTAGCTATTGCTTGCCCTCAAGCCATTAAAGCAAGAAAACAAGATCATTTATCGTAACATGGAGAAAAAATCATTTTAGCATTAACAAGTGTTTACCAGTTTTATAACTTTTCAGGCATTGACATATAACAAAGCACCTCACATAAGGAAAGTGTTTGTTTTTGAATTCACATGAGTCACTCAGATAAGGTTTTATATTTGTGAAGTCACACAATTGCGCAGACATAATCTAGGTTGCTACCATATGCTTGTACTACACATAAACATGCCCGTTGCAGCGTGAGCACCTAGACAGAAATCTCAAAGAGACAAAAAACACATGACTATCAACTACTTGACTATCAAACCCCACACCAGTCTTGAACTTAGCCCTATACTTGAATCACAACAGTTTTGCTTAAAAATTAGAAGATTTCCAAACTTTTCTAAGGTAAGTTTTAAATCATCTCTTTCCTTTTCTGCTTTTTCAAATTTCTTTCTAAGCTCTGTTAGTGCATTATCTCTCAACTTAATATTAAGTTTTAAAATCTTTATGTCCTCTTCAAAAACAACCTCATTCTTTTTATACACATCTAGTCTAACCTCTACAAATTCTAGACCTGCTTTATAAGCACCTACATTTAATTGAGACTTTTAAAATCTTTTGTCAGATTATCATAATGTTCTTTGAAGATTTCATAGATTTAAACATCTTCGAACAAAGTAGATACCTCAGAATCTGAGCTTGAAGAACTTGAAGAACCTGAAGATGTATATGCCATAAGTGTAAAGTTTGTAGGTCCTTCTTCAGCCTGATCACTCCAGTCATACCCAAGTCCATCTTGAGCCACCAAAGCTTTTGTCTTTGTTGTTTCCACTATCACATTCCTCCTTATAGGTTCTCTGTTCTTGTTCTCCTTTGGAGCCCTACACTCCCTTGCAAAATGACCCTTTTTATGACAGTTATAGCATTCCACCTTTGATTTGTTAAACCCTATGGTCTCAGAACCATTTGCATTAATCTTCCTTCTAGTCTTATTTAGAAATCTTCTGGCTCTCATGGTCAACATAGCCATCTGCCACTTTAGATCCATCTCTTCTAAATTATCAGCATCAATCTGTTGTAAGTCCTCATTATTTAATTGTGGACTGTTAGATTGGTTTGCAAAGAAAGAATAGATCACAGCATCACTCATACTATCAGTATTGGCAGAGTTAGAACCATAAGCTTGATTGGAACTGTTAGAGTTATTGGAAGACACAAAAGCTACATTTTATGAATTTTGGTTTGAGCTTGATGACCCTTTAACTTTAGTTTCATAAATCTTCAGATTGTTGTATAGGTCATCCATGCTTAAGGTGTCTAAATCAGGTTTGTTCCTCCAGATCAAGGTATGAGTCTTCCATTCTGATGGGAGACTTCTTAGAAACTTTAGATTCATATCTTCTTGAGAAATAGTTTCACCCAGAATCTCTAGCTGACTGATAAGCTTTTGAAGCCTATCATAGGTTTAATCAAGTCCTTTTGAGCTTGATCCATTGAAATTCTCATATTGTTGCTTTAGAAGTGTCTTCTGAGTTTTCTTTGACTCCTTATTACCTCCAAACCTTTTCTCTATGGCTTCCATCAGAGTCTTGGCACATTTGTAGGTATTAAACTTTAGTTGATGTTCATTTAGAAGAGCCATCAACAATGTACCTCTTGCCTTTAACTCATTCTTCCTTGCTAACTTCTCCTCTGCATTTATAGGAGGATATGTTTTCTCAACTCCATCAACAGTCCCTCTAGTGGAGGTGAATCTCCATTTACTATTACTTCCCAAAGAGCATAATCTGTCATTAGGAAGTATTATTCTATCCTTATTTTCTAAAGCTCAAATTCTCTTGGATTGAGCACTAGAAGTTTTGCAACAACAACCATTGTTGAAGTTCCCGACTCCATGTTTTCACAAACAAATAGTTCTGGTATGTAAAGATTGTTTCTTCTTATTCAAAGTTTCTCAACAAGGCTCTGATACCACTTGTTGACCCCACTTGAATAGATCTTGCTTAGCTTGTAAGAAGCTTAGTTGTATTGAATAAATCCAAGACAACTATGGTAGAAACCTTGATTGAATATATCAAAGAGTATGCAGAATCTAGTCAATAATACTAAAAAGAATTCTAATAAAACAATAACAAATCAATAACAAGACAGATTACCAAACTTTTAGCCTCAATATAAAACGAACACTCTTAAAGTGTTAGGGTTTACAAAACCTTAAAGCTACGAATATCAAAGATGTACATCTTACATTATGCCCTAAGACATCCTTTTATACACCAAGGAGTCCTACAAGGCTTACAATACTTTCCTAACTTATCCAATGTATCTTTTCTATAAACAAACTAATCTCTAAACAAATAAGTTTTTACATAATCTTCTTTACAAATAACTAATACTTATCTTCGTAAGTATTCTTGTTCTCCAATCAATCTTTAACTCTTCTCTGATAAGCTTTTGATATCATCTCTGTCAGCATAAACCTTCCAGCAGTTGTAATCACTCAACAGTTGAAACTTAGCACAAGCAATATTAACTACTTAGAAGTTTACTCTAGCAGTACTAACATACACTAACAGTACTAACTTTAGTACTAACAATACTTAGTATATTTTCAGTCTTCATCTCTGAGGAGTCTTAACTTCTACTAGCAGTAGTAACTTTATACTAACAGTACTAACATAAGAAGAATTTATTCATATTTAACCTAACTTATAAACTTTTGATATCTACCAATACTAACTACTTAGCAAAATTTTCATTAATATTACCATCAGTACTAAGTTATGCTTGTTGATAGTTACAAAATATATACCTGAGCAGCAGTAACTCTAAGAATATCTTAAAGTGTTTAAAACCAAACAAATTCCTTTGCTGAGCTTTTGTTGGTGGTCTGTTCCTTTTCTCTTCTGCTCTTTTTGCTGCAAAGTGTTTTTCCTTCTTTCCTAAAGTATACAAATAATGTACCTTTTCTGCATCAACAGACAGACTCTTCTTGCTCTTGGCAAACAGTCTTTGACCAACTGATAATCATCTTATTCAACTTTAGTCTTGAATATCATCCAAAGCAAGTTGGCCTTCATTCAACTTTTTGAGCTTTTTTCTTTTTCCCTGCAAGCCTTTCTTCTTCATCTTCTTTAGCTTGTAGCTTGAAAGCAAGTTCTTCATCAAGATTGAGTATCTCTTTCTTAGACATTTTCTTCACAGGTTCTTCTTCAACCATTTTGCCTTTACCCTTGTCCTTAACTTGTGTTGGTTGTTGTGAAGAAACTATTGGTGTAGGAGCTTGCTCTTGTTCTTGCTCTTGTTCATGAAAAACAATCTCTTTTGCTCTGGGTCTTAAGCTAATAGCTGTAATTTTTGTAGCAGCAGTTGTTGGTATAACAATACTAACCTTTGTTGAAGCAGAACTAACTGGTATGCTTGGCTCTTTAATAACATCCCCTTTTTTCCTGAACTTTTACACTTTTCAAAGCTGCAAGTGCTTGAGCCAATGTAACTTCATCAACACTTAAATTCACATCTTTATCAGCACGTTCACTTTCAACAACTACCTCATCACCTTTAAGATCATTTACATCAAACATTTCAGCATCATGAACATTCTCTAGGGTGATGTCTTCATCAGCATCAATATCATGAATTTTCCTCCCCTGTTTGGATGCATCCTCCTGATCACCCAAACTAGCTTCTTTAGAGGAAACTACTCTTGCAGATCTACCAACCTTGTATAATCTTTTGAGCTTATGAGTTCTTGACCCTCCTTTCTTCTCTAACTTCTTGACTCTCTTCTTTAAACTTGTAATCTCCTGAGCTTGAGCAGTCTTTGTGTTCTCCAGGTCAAGCACTCTTTGTTGCAATTTGGTACAAAAATCCATCAATTCCTTAAGTTGCATACTAGGCTCCTTAGTGACAGCCTCATCTGCTATATTTGTAGGATCACTAGGAACACTAGACTGAGGTGCCTGAGTGTCCTTCTCCTTAGGCCTCCTAGACTTTTGTTTCCTTTGAGGTTGTGATGATGATGGTTGAGTAATGATGGGTGTGTGATGGGGATCAGTTGGCATTGCTGAACCTTCACCCATTTCTTCTTGAGCTTGAACCACCATGGTTGGAAATAAGGGTGTTTCCCTTCTAGAAAAGTCTTTTCCTTGCCTTCTCATGTTAGCAAAAATCTTCTTTGTATGAGAGGGTGCAATATAAATCCTGTTGTGAGTTGCCATCCCTTCTAGTTGATTATTCAAAAAGACTTGTACAAATCTTGGATACATCAAGAATTTGACAGCATTATCTAAGTTCTTCACCATGCTTTCAAAAATATACTTGGAAAAGTTGAACTTTTGATTTGTGGCTAAATAGATAATTGTAAGGTCATATTGCTACTAAATTCATTCCATGGCATTAGGTCTTAGCACTTAGGCATTACAAAATGGTATGAATAAGGAATTTCAAAAACTTCCATTGAGGAGAAAATAAAGCTTTATAAAATGTAAGCTTCTGAGTAAGTTTTTCATACCCCATTCTTGTTAGTTCTTCAAAAATGGTAGCAGTGGGTAGACATTCAGTACCTTCAGCATCTTCTAGTTGAAGATCTCTCCTTATAGTGGATTCAGTTATGATCACCTTCTTCTTATCCACTAGGGCTTGCAATTGTACTTCCCCATTAACCATTTTTGCTTTGACAGTATCCCAGAACTGTTTAATACATGAACAATAGAGTGTAGGATTAACAGTTAAAGCATATTTGATAGGGTTCACATTCAGAAAATCAATTATCTCCTCAAACCCTTTACTTTCAGTGGGTTTCTCCAAAAATGCAACTAAATTGTGAGTATCATCAAACTTTTGATCCGACATTGTGTTGGGTTTTAATGAAGAGTGATGAAATTGAGTTAGGGTTTATGATTAGAGAGTATATGAAAGATTAAAATTGATCGAATGAGTGATTGAAACCTTTAATTGAAGTATTTATGAAACTACCCTCAACAGCATTAACGTTCACCAACAGTTGTAAGTTATGCCTAGCAGCATTAACTTTCAATAGCAGTAGTAAGTTTATGCCTAATAGTATTAACTTATACCAGCAGTAGTAAGCTTATGCCTAACAGCATTAACTTTGAATCACCAGCATTAACTCCAATTCCATTCTAATAAGCTTTTCCATCATGAAATTAACATTTTAGCTTACAAAATCTCTCTGTCTATTTTTGATTTCTCTTAATTCTTTTTTCTTACAATTCTCTCTGTCTGTTTTTGATTTCTCTTAATTCTTTTAGCTCACAATTCTCTCTGTCTATTTTTGTTTTCTCTCAATTCTTTTAGCTCACCATTCTCTCTATCTGTTTTTGATAATATTCAACTTTCTTTCTATTTTTTAACTCACCATATCTCTTAATTATTTTTCTCACCAATTTACTCTGTCTATTTTTTATTTCACACATCCATCTTTCTATTTTTCAGCTTACTATATCTCTCAATTCTTTTTCTCATCAATTCACTCTGTTTATTTTTGTCACACAACTCTCTTTCTGTTTTTCAACTAACCAACTCTCTCAATTCTCACAATATTAGTTATACCAGTAGTAGTAAGTATAACTAACAGTATTAACTCAGCAGTATTAAGTATAACTAGCAGCACTAATTATACTTAACAACAGAAACTTGAAGTTACCAGCACTAACTCAAATTTCCATCCTTAGTAGCTGTTGCATTTCATTCCAATCATCATTTGTGTATAATCCGCTGCACATTAACACAATTAACCTCCCCTTAATCAATACTTCAGAGGTTAAGCATTCTAATACTTGCAATCAGATATTGAAATATGCTAACATCAAATGCTTTTGTGAGCAAATCTGCAACATTCTGATCTGTGTGAATCTTGATCATCTGTATAAGCTTCTTCTTATAAGAATCTCTGATAAAGTGATGTCTGGTCTCAATGTGCTTTGTTTTCGAATGAAAAACAGGGTTCTTCACTATGCAGATAGTACTCTCATTATCAATATGAATCTTAGTCTGCATAAAGTTATATCCATAATCCAACAATTGATTTTAGATCCAAAGCACTTGTCCACAACAATTGGAAGCAGCTATATACTCAGCTTCAGTTGTGGAATTAGCAACCACAGTCTGCTTCTTGCATTGCCATGAAATCAATCTACACCCTAGGAATTGACAACCTCCTGTTGTGGACTTCCTATCTAAGCTTGCTCCTGCATAGTCACTGTCAGTATATGCCACCAAATCAAAAGGTGAATCCTTAGGATACCAAAGGCCCAATTTAGGTTGACCTTTTAAGTATCTAAAGATCCTTTTCACAGCATGAAGATGTGAAATTTTAGGATTGACTTGGAATCTTGCACAAGCACATACTACAAACATAATATCAGGCCTTGAAGAAGTTAGATACATCAATGATCCAATCATGGATCTATATAAGTGTTCATCTACATCTTCACCATTTGCATCTTTGAGCAAAGGCTTATGGGTTTCCATGGGTTTGCTTGTTGTTTTGATATCACTAAAGCCAAATTTCTTCAAAATCTCAGTCGCATACTTGTCTTGACTTATAAAAATCCCATCTTCCTTCTGCTTCACTTGTAGTCCTAGGAAGAATGTGAGTTCACCCATAGAGCTCATTTGAAACTTCTTATGCATTATCTTCTCAAATTCAGTGCATAATGACTTCTTTGTAGAGCCAAAAATGATATCATCTACATACACTTGAACTAACAGAATATCACTTTTATCCCTTCTGATAAACAAAGTCTTGTCTATCTTTCCTCTCTAAAACCTATTGGATTAATAAGTTGACAAGGTTTAATACCAAGCTCTAGGAGCTTGATGCTTAGTCCATAAAAGTGCTTTTTACTTTGTTTACTCTGTCAGGAATCTGTATCTTCAAATCTGTGGTTGTCACATAGACTGCTCTACAATCTGTTTCATAAAGGAAAAGACTCTTGACATCATTCTGGTACCACCCACAAAGTCTTTAAATGAGGCATAGGCTAAGAATAACCTGATTGCTTCAATTCTGGAACTGGAATCAAAAACCTCATCAGAGTCTATTCATATCTTCTTGCTGTGTATCCATTATGCAACACAATCTTGGACTTTATTTCTTAATACAATACCTTATTTCTCTTTTCTTGTTCCTATACACCCATTTAGTACCAATGGTCCTTTTGCCATTAGGTAAATCCATCAAGGTCCAAACCTATTGTAACTTGAACTGCAAAAGCTCCTCTTGCATAGCTTCTATCCAGCTTGGATCTTTTAAGGTGGGATTAACCTTATTAGGATCTTGTTGTGATAAGAAAAGTAACTGCAACAAGCAATTTTGAAAGTCTTTATGGTTTGTTCTTTGTTGAACTAAACTAAACAAACCATGTTCTTTCAAATTCTTTGTCATTCTTCTTGTTTGAGGTGTTGAATTCAAGTCTCCAATGATTTGGTCAACTGGATGATCTTTGTGTATTCTTGTAGTTAGAATAGGACTGACAGGCATACATACATCTAAATTGTTCATGTCAGCCTCTGTACCAACATCTTCATCATATAATCAGAAATAAAACAATTTCTTCAATTCAGCATATTGGTATTTGGATGTTCAATTGCTTGTTTTTGGATCAACAACATTAACTTCTGAGCCAAAAGCATTAACAGTTGAACTAACAGCATTAACATTGTTAGCGTTGTTTCCATCACTAGCAGTATTAATATTATCATCCTTTTCTTGATTAATTCTTGGCTCCTCTGTACATGGAAATCTCACTATCTTTCCCTGCAGTTGGGATTTCCACTTTCATTCCTGGGATCTTCAGCATCCTTCTTTTCCTCCTCCCCCCTGATGGTTTGAATCCAACATCAAGAGATTCCTTTGAATTCTAAAAGAATAGTGGATCAGCAGGCCACATTGGTAGCAAAATGTAATCTTTGCCAGGTACTGTCTCCATTCTAGCTTTACCTGCATCATTACATGCTTTTGTACTTGCATTACCATTAGATTGATTCCCTGCAACAACTGGCTTATAGTTCATAGAATTTGTTAGTGCATCTATATCAAAAAGCTAATTAGGTCTACTTCCTGCAATATTAGGTGTATTCTTACTAAATTGAACATGCAGGTTCTCTTCTACTATCCTAGTTCTACTGTTGAACACTCTGAATGCTTTGCTATTGGTAGAGTATCCTACAAAGAGCCCTTCATCAGCACTTTTCATCCAATTTTACCTAGGTGATCTATGATATTAAGGATTGTAACAAGACACCCAAATGGTCTCATGAAGCTTAAGGCAGGTTTTCTACCTAGAAAAAGTTCATAAGCGGGTCTTTGTTGTGATGGCTATCGATAAAACTAACACCATATTTGGACATAAACAAGCAGTATTAACTTACTTCACCCTAAAGTTGTTTTGGCAATTTTGAATCAGCTAGTATAGTTCTAGCAGCCTCTATTAGTGTCTTATTTTTCCTTTTTGCTACTCTATTTTGTTGTGGAGTTCTAGCAACACTAAATTCTCTCTTAAAACCCTTCAATTTCTCATAACTGATTCTTGATCATATTTCTTGATATTCAGTTCACATCTATTGTCACATCTAATCCTTACTAAGGTCTATTAGATTTTCTATGCATGTTAGTGTTATGACTGGTTTTAGGTTTTCACTGTTCATCCTTAGAGGTAAAAAAGATATCCCAACTTAAACTTACTAAAATTCATCTGTGACAACTAGGCTAGTACCAATCTTTCTTCATTAATAATCTTTACAAATGTTTGTGCCAAACTTAATCCTGATGCAACATTTGTAATGGTTGGCTCGGACTGAAAACTGGACATGTTTTGGTCTTACAAGAAGCTCTGTGTTTCTTTTACTTATGGACAGCACACAGTTTGTTAATTTCAATAAGTTTGAAGGTATACCTCTTACCAGGTGTTTACCTTTACCGCTTATTCATTGTTTTGAAATTTTCATATGTCCAAGCCTTTTTTGCAAAGATTAGATCATCTGGTTGGCTTTTTCAAAGAGACAAGTGAGACTCCTGTGAACAACATTCCTTAAATCCATACACTGTACATGTTATCCTTTCTAGGAACTTTAAGCAAAACATGACTTTCATCAGTTAACTTAAAGTCTGGAGATCAGACAACAATGCAGTATCACTATAAAGAATATTATTTTCTTATCACAATTATTTGTGAGACTATAGTGGTCTAAACTGTTAGTTTCCTTTACAAAAATACACATCTTCAAATCTAATTTACCAGTTCTAATTTTACTTTCCTTGTAGTTTTACCTCCTTCGGAATTACCCTCCAAAAGGCAACTAATCTCCATAAATTTCTTCATAATAATAAGATAGGATTTGGTTCCTGTCTTGTGCTAGAGGCGTCCACTATCAATCCCACTACTTTATTCTTCAATCTTGTGTGGATGCCCCGAGACATAATGGTAGGAAAATTAGTTTCTTTTGGGGACCCAAGCCATTACTGACTTGGATCTGCCTTGTGCATCAATATAGTTAAATCTTTTAAAGGACATTGATGCACCATTGTTTTTGGAGACATGGTCTAAAACTTTGTGCTTTGGTCTCCAAACCCATCATGCTGAGGCCTTAACAGCATTTCCCTTGTTTCCCTTAGCAACACTAATAAATGCTTTTGGCCTAGCAGTATTAACCCTTGTTCCCTTAACAGTATTAACCTTTTTAGTGAAATTACTATTATTAGCTGCTGTTATTTTGTTAAAAGGCCTTCTAGTAGTTGAATATGCATTATTAATAACATTTTTCATGGGTCCTGCATTATTCACTGCTGTTCTTGATTGAACAGTATTAACTGGTCTAACAGCATTAACTGAAATTGGGCCAGACCTAGTTAAGACTGTTCTTGGAACCATGTTCCTTTTTGGACTGGGGTGAGTTAATTTAGAGAAATTTTGTTTGTTCACCCTTTGAACATTGGTCCAAACTGGTTTTGCAAATCTTCCATTATTATACCAGTTATTGCAATCATTCTTCAAATGATCAAAACTACCACACACATGACATGCTTTGTTGAACATCTTCAAAATCATTCCCTAATTTTTGAGACATCTGTTGGTTCCAATTTCTCTTGTTTCCTCTAGGACTAGGTGTGTTTTGCCTATTTTTATCAACTGATGTTTTCCTAGGAGATTTTACTTGCTCAGTAGACTTAACAAAGTTTATTGATCACATCTCCGAATACGCTATACGTAAATATATAGGTATATAAGGATGTAACAATTATAGTATAGTAAGTATTTTCCGTCGGGTTCGAGAAACAAACTTTGAACCAAAGTTTATATCAAAAACCTCCCGGGTCGTTTTCCCTCGACGAAGTGCGAATTGAAAATCGGTTAAGTCCGTGATCGCGCGTTTTGAATGGTTTCAAATTTTTGAATTGATTATCTACTTCTACAATTAAAAGAACATAAATCATATAAAGAAAAATTAACGACACTAAAGCAATATTAAAACAAGTAAGAACTAAACATTAACGGGCGATTAAAGAAAACGCGGACGATTAAAACCTAAATTATCTAAAATTAAACCTAAAATATTTTTTTTAATCTTTTCCTAATCCTAATTACTAACTTGTAAGAAAAAGTTAAGGAAATCCTAAACCGAGGGTGCTTAAAGTAAAAATGAAGAAAACGAGAACGGGGGTCAAATCTCGTTCTTTAAAAAGTGAAATTTTTAAATTTTAACCCTACGAAAGAAATTTTGAATCCTAAACATAGAAAATGATAAAGGAAAATTTTATAAAAAAGAAATTTATTTTTTTTGATTATTTTTCTATTTTTATGAATTTTTTAAAGGTTTTAATAAAAATAAATGATTAAAAATACCAAACTTTGAATTAAAAAAAATAAAGAAAATTACAGAAAGTAGCTAAGGTAACAAAGAATGCAGGAAAATTATAAAAACCTAAAAAGCTAAACTTAATAAGCTGGGAAAAAGCTAAACAGCACACGAAGTAGTTTTTTGTAAAAAACAATGGTCAAAAGGTGTTAAATGATTTGTTAAGCTATTATTGTAGATTTAAAGTTATTAAAATGTAAAAAGGAAACTTACAACAGCCTTTGCAAAACAGGTTATCCAAAGGCTTCTTATGAGTTAATCAAAACAAGCTTAGCTTATTATATAGAAGCTAGTGTGGTCTTGGAAACCCTTCATTTCTGGTTTCCCTCCAAATTAAGTGAGGTAAATTTGCAGGGTGGATTGAGATTATTAAGCTCATTTAAGCTTTTAAAGAGTTAAATGAGAGTGTAGCTAGCTTATGATTGAAATTAGACAGCTTATTTAGCATTATATGAACAAAAGTGAGCCTTATTCAAAACGTTTTGAAATAAGTAATACATTAAGTAAACAATTGAAAATATGAAAAGTAAAACTTTTATTAATAAAATGAAACTGGTTACAGCTTAAGGAAAATTAACTTAAGTTAGAAAACAATAAGCTAAAACGATCTGGAAAGAAAAATTTACATATAAGCTAAATTCTTATCTAATCTACATTAAGTACTCTACTCCTAGCTAGATAACATAGATGATTATGTTGAGGAGTTGAAGCCTCTTTCTTTATATGCTTGATGAAGGAAGTTCCAGGTCTTCATACGCTCCTTTTAATCTCAACCTTCCATTTCATCTAATCATTGGATCAAGCTTTGTGGCCGTTGGATGAGATGTGAACACACGGATTGCCACGCTGGCAATCCAATCATTGGGAGCTCCTGTGCTTCTTTTGCATTGCTTTTAGTGCAAAATTCCCATCTAAGTGTGTTTCTTTGGATACCACGTGTCATTCCCTTTTGTAAGCTTGACCAATCAAAGCCAAGGAGTGACGTTTAAGCTTGCTGAGTTGGCACTTGGTACTTAGCATCTTCGTTGCCACGTCAATCAAGTGTCTCGAAGGGTTAATTGCATTTTAATTAGGTTAAAATGAGAAGGGTGAAATGGGGAAGACGGTGAACAGTAAAACTATTTTTCCCGCCCCCCAATTTTATACGTTTGTTGGTTTGACTGAGCTAAATGGGGCGCTGACTTGGGCTCGGTTAATATTAAAGGAAATGGGTTGGGTTATTTGTTTTTGGGCTTGTTGTTAAGTTTAAGTGTTAAAGGGTTTAATATTAGGCTCTTAATTGACCGTTAGTCCTAAGTGTTAAAGGACTATGGTGTTATGATTTTAGGGACTTATAGTGAAAATAGTTTAACATTAAGGGCTCATTTGGTATTTTAAGGGTTTTTATCCTCTTGTAGGTTATACCCCCCCCAAGGGGTTTGACCATGTTGGCCTTTTTGTTGACCATTATTGTTAGAAAACCTATTCGGCTCTTGTGCACTCTTTTGTTCCCGTGTCTGTTTTTGACCAGTTTTGGCTGCTTTTTTGTGATATTTGAATAATATTCGTACTACCATTCACAAAGACAAAATACACATATCTCATAGCTTATAAGTGGTAGGTTAAGTTTTTAAAATCTCAGCTTATGTCATAGCTTATAGTGTTTTTTTAGCTTGTTAAGTTTTTGAGTTTTTAAGTTTCATTTCTGAGTTTGTTGTTTTTATCTTCAACTTCAATAAGCTTTTAATGATTTCAGTTAAAGTAGCTTTTCATATTTAGATTCTAGACATCATTAGCTTTTAGGATTAGCTTTTGTTTTCAAGTTTGAGCTTAAATTGAGTGTTGTGCATGCATTTTAGTGAAAATAAGCTTTTTGCTCTTCAAAACCTTACTTTCTGAGGTAGCAACCTTCATAAGCTCTTTTAGAGCTTATCTTTGAAATTCAGCTTATAGTTTCTTTATTAAAAGTACTTAAAAAAGTATTTTCTTTCAAATTTACTTTTTGGTTTTCAAAAATAGAAAAAAATGCAAAAAATGGGGTGTTGCCAGTTTTGAACCCGAGACCTCAAGCACACAACACACACGTCTTACCAGTTTGCTTCAACAGCTCATCCATCCACTTCTCTCTACATTTAATACTAGTACACATTTTCAGTTTACATTTTAATAATAAGCCGTAGCTTATTATAGCTTATTTAGGACTTAGTTGTTAAGTTGTCTTTTTCTTTTTATTTTTCCTTTAATCTTTGTTAGGTTTAGGATTTTCCTTGAATTTTCATAATTTTCTATTAAGTAGATTATTTTTAATCTTTTTTCTTAGGGTTTTAAGTTAGAAAAATCATAAAAAATAGAAGAATAACTTTTAAAAATACAAAAAAATAGTTTTTAGCATTAGATTAAATACTTCTAGTTTTACATTCAGAAAAATCATTTTCAACAATGTTAAATTTTAATTTTCATTTTTGAGCTTTTATTTTTAATTTTAAAAATAGGACTTTAATTTTAAAAATAATTAAAAATAGTTTTCTGAGTTTTTATGTTATTTTAGACTTTTCTAAGTTTAAAAATCATTTTTCTTAATTTTTAGGACTTAATTTGCTATTTTTAGGATTTAATTAGATTAAAATAGTTTTTAATTAAAAAATAATCAAAAAATATATTTTTCTTTTTATTAAAATTTTATTTAGTCTTATTTTAGGTCTAGAAATTTTGTTTGCATTTTTAGGAGTTAATTTTAGTGTACTTGCTTATTTGTCGCGTTTTATTTGTTTCCGTTAATTATCTTAGTTCATTAATTGCTTTTTAATTGTTTATTTTAATTGTGTTTTTAATTGGTAGTTATAGATAATCAAAAATATCTTTTCTCTCATTCAAATCATAATCCAAACTAAGGCGTGGTTTCAATTTCACAAGTCGTTGGGGAAACGACCCGGGAAATCATACTTCCCGGTTAAATATACGTATTATATTATATTATATATATTTTGAAGAATTTCCTTTTTACCTTTGTACTCAAGGGTGAATTGGTAATTTTCCATAGTATTATATATATATATATATATATATTACGTGTTATCAGTGACAAACTTCTCAAGAACTTCTGATTGATGTCTTTTTGAGGGATTACTTCACCATGCATCTCCAGTTGACTAATTAGCTTTTAAAGCCTTTCATAAGTTTGCTCAATCACTTCTGTGCTGGATGCATCAAAGTTTTCATATTGCTGCTTCAGAAGATTTTTTTGAGTTTTCTTTGTAGCAGTATTACCTCCAAATCTGTTCTTAATAGCCTGCATCAGTGTCTTAGCATCCTTGTATGAGTTGAACTTTAATTGATGCTCATTAGGTAAGGCCATCAACAAAGTGCTTCTTGCTTTCAACTCTGCCCTTCTTTGTGCCTTCTCTTCAACACATGTAGGAGGGATAACAATCTCCTTACCATCAACAGTTTTTGTTACTATGGGTGCATTACCATTTTCTACATATCTCCCATAGAGTGTAATCAATGCACTGTAGGTACTGCTCCATCCTCATCTTCCAGAGATCATACTCACCAGGTTAGAGTATGGGTAGCTTGATGGTTTGAGTAGATTGAGAATCCATTGCTTCTTGAAAAAGTAGATCTTGTGTGTAGTAAAGTTTCTTCTTATTCAAAGCTTCTCACAAGCTCTGATACCACTTGTTGATCCCAATAGAATAGATCTTGCTTAGCTTGTATAAGAGGCTAAGTTGTATTGAATAAATTCAAAACAACTATGATTGAAACCTTGATTGTAAATATCAAAGACTATGCGGAATCTAGTTAATGATACTAAGAAGAATTTCAATGAAATAGTAATGAACAAGATTAATAACAAACAGTTTACCAAAATTTTAGCCTCAATATAATACGAACACTCTTAATAGTGTTAGGGTTTACAAAACCTTAAAGCTACAAATAAATTGACAAAACAATGAAAAAGATGGTATCAATCTCATTATGCCCTAGGTCCCTACTTTTATAAACAAGGAGTCCTAGTTGATTTACAATATATTACAAAAATTTAGAATATTCTCTAAGATCTTTCTATAGATAACTCATACTTATCACGTAAGTATTCTTGTCTCAATCAATCTTATCTTTTTAGCGTCTTAATCTTTGAGCAGTTGTAACCTTTCAGCAGTTGTAACTTTGTACCAGTAGCACTAACTAAGTACAAGCAGCATTAACTACTTAGAATATTTTCTTCATTCTTCATCAGCAGTACTAAGTTACACTAGCAGTACTAACATTAATAGCCGTAGTAACTAACAGTTCTATTATATTACTAGCAGTAGTATCTTACATAACAGTACTAATAGCAGTACTAAACTACTTAGCATATTTCTTCATAAAGATTACTAACAACATTAATTTATGCTTAGGCAGTACTTACACACACCTGAGCATCAGGAAACTCTAGATCTTCATGAAGGCTTTTAATCCTAACTAGCTACCTTTTGGGTTGATTGAGTGTTACTAGGAGAGATCCATTAAGGAAACTGATTGCTTGGCAACTAATTCTGTCGAATTTAACTTCAAGGTTTTGGATCGAGGCTTGATGATTTTTGATTGTTGTTTCGAGTTTAGTTTTAAGATCCATAAAAGTATCTTTGAGAAAAGAATTGGTCGAGTGTTGAGCTTTTATGAAGTCGGCTTAAATTATTTTTGAAGGTCGGGTGTTTCATTAAGAGTTAGGATTGGACAGTGTCTACGATTGCAATCGTTTCTTCCGCTTGAATGGCCAATTATTCACGGATTCGAGTCTACGGTCGGGTAATCATTGTAAAAATGAGTACGTCGGAAGGTTTGCATGAATTTTGCTTCTTCTTCGCGAGACATATGTCTGTCATCATCGTTATAATTGGGGTTTAGTTGTTTTGAAAGAGATTGGAATTCTTTGTACTGAGCGTCCATTTTTATGTTCATGCCATCCATTCGTGCCATAATTTTGTCAGTATCAGAATTACTGCTATCTTCATCAGTGAAAGCAACAATATTCTTTAGAGAAGATTAGAGTTTTAGTTTTTAGCCAAAATCGAGCTTGCAGTAAGAACTTGTCTTCGAGGAGTTGATAAGCTTGGTTTGGTGTTTTATAGAGAAAATACACAAGATGTGGCATTAGAGCTTTTCTTGGTTATTTTGTTGAGACCGTGGTAAAAGTATTATTTTTATGATTGCATTTGGATGATTGTGACCCTGGAATATTTGAACATTTCTTTTCATACGGAGCAAGCTTCGGTTAGAAGTTTCATTTTCATGTGGAGAGAAGGCGCGGATTTCTCCAAAGAGTCGATTTAATAAGAGGTGGGGGAAGAATTAGCTTTATAAAGGCTGTGCGAAGTTCATCCCATGTTTTGATGGTTCCTTCGTTGAGTTCGTCAAGCCAGGTTTTTGCTTCACCCGTAAGTGATAGAGGAAACATCATTAGGCGGGCGACTTCATTTTCGATGTCTTTGTATTTAAACATATAATATTTCTGAGGAATTCACGTGAATGTGTTTGTATGGATCATTTTTATTTCTACGATCACAATTAGTTTTCCATTGACGATGAGTAAGTGGTTACCATAATGTCAAATTCGTTTGAGTTCAGGAATTGTGTTGCAGAAACCGGGAGCCGAACGGGTAATACGGTCGGCAGCCCACATGGGTTCATCATCCATTGGGTTGTAATTTTCAAGAATATCAAGAAAGTGACAGAAATAATTGATATCAAGTATGGGTGGATAGACAATTCTTGGATGTTTGGGTCGTTCATCCCTTTGTTTGAATGGGGGACTCTTTGATAGTCGATTGAGTCTCTATTCATAGTTTGTTCAGGTTCAAGGAGTGGTTCAACAAGTTTAGAGTTGGAAGCAACTTTTTGCATCCAAGGGAGATTTTTGATTCTTGAGAACGTTTTTAGGAAAAAACGTTTGACTGCGGAAAGTGCAGAAGGTGGATGGAATGATTTTTTTAGTTTAGTTTGCCAGAAAACTGTACGGCGATTTTGAAAAAGACAATGGCTAAAAATTATTTCAAGAAATTGATTACAGAACAGCTTTAAATCCCTAGCAGCGATGCAAAAACTTTGATGTGTTTCAAAAGCTTTAAATTTATAAGACTAGAATTACGATTATTAATTGGAAACACACGGGTAAAGTATAACCCACGTATGTAGTATAATATTTTAGGTAGGACCAGGTCTTCCACAGGGCTTTAATTTGTGTTCGAATAATCGTAGTGAAATAAACTTTAACAATTTTAAGATAAATTGTGTTGGATTCAATAATGAGAAAGATGACTACTCGGATAAAATTTACCGGGGAAACCCTTTACTTAAAAAAAGACTACTCGAATTGTTTTATATAATTCCTAAGCAATGGTGATGATTACGATCTCAGATTCAAGTTAAATTTATTAAAAGGTTTCTCCTCAAAAAACGTTTTTAACATATTAATTTGTTTAACTTGGACTTCTATTTAGTTAACTCGATCTAATTGTGTCACTCAGATAATCAATTATATTATATCCAAATCTATTTTGTTTATCAAATAAGCGTAAGTGGTATTTCTCCAACACAAAGATAAAGGCGTAGGGACAAATCTTTAAAAACCAGATAACACTACAACGGGTCTTTTGACCCAATACCGTTATAAGCATACAATCAAAGTTGATAATCAAAGTTGATAAGATAAGACACGATAGGGTTTCAACATAAGCTTAAGATTAAGGAGATCGCAATGATACCAAATGCTTATTTATTATATTAACATCACCGCGTAGTCATGAGAGATTTTAGCATTCTCTTGCTTACGAGTTCATAACAAATTAAAGTAGGAGAAACAGAATACATACTAGGCTTGGGTAGAAAATGGTATCAAAACTCCACCGTTACAAAGTATTGGATCTTTAATTAACCTTATTTTTAAAAGCTAGGATATGTTTTCGTTCTCGCCCTTCGATATCAGGTGTTGGTGAGATATTTGAGAGAGATTGATGTAATGAAGAATATGAGGGATGCTTCAAATGGCTTGATTTTCATCTCGAATTTATAGGCTGAGAAGGGGTCGATTTTGAAGTGCGGCGCACATTCTAAAATGTGCGGCGTACTTAGCTTAAGTCGGTGCAAATATCATTAATGCTGCTGGGAAGTGCGGCGCACATTCTTGGAAAACTGGCACACTTGAGCGTATTTACTGACTTTATTTAATTCGTTGAAAAGTGTGGTGCACATACAGAAATGTGCAGCGTACTTCTGTGATTTTTGGCTTTTGTATTTTCTTCTCTTCTATCTTGTCTTCCAATAAGCATAAACACTTGTATTTTGGACTTTTTGAGCTCGGTATGTCTTCAAGCGAACCTGCACATATTTCATGCTATTATGTATCAAAAGTTCACAAGAAATGATGAAATATATACAAATAACGTCGCTAAAAATATGTATAATTTAAGCATTATCAACATCCCACGTCTTTATCCTACCCTATATCATTATCCAATCTAACCTTTGGTTTTGCTCGAATGAGGGAGTGAGCAATCATACATATATCATCCGTCATTACGAATGTGTATGTGTGGTTTCGTCACCCTTGTTGGTGTAACACTTTTGGTAAAGATTGCATTTAAAGAATATTCACCTGTTTCAAACCTCGTGTGTCACCCTTGTTGCTTTAAAGAGCTGTTTTAGTCCATTAATTCTAGTTGGTGGAGATTTGTGTAATTTCCAAGCTTATGATAGAATACATGCTATGACAGTGCAGTTGAGTGATCACCCCGAAAATAAAACACTTAGACTAGTATGAGAGTTGAGTGATTTTTTTAATCCCTTTTTTCGTGAGGTGTTCGGCTTTGATGTTTTCTAGCATAAGTAAATTATGGATTCATTTCTCTAAGTTTATAATTAGGGAAAATCTTTTTATAAATATTCTAACATTCTACTTTAGTGGCAAGTAGAAGTCAAGTGGGGGGATATTTGATAACATCAAATAGTTAATACTTTTTAGTATCAAATTCCCTATAAAATGCTTGTAATTATGTTATAAATGCATGAAAACAATACTTATTCACGTTATATCGTGTACAGGAGATGAAAGGCTATTTGTGCAGGCGACACGGATTAAGACGTTTAGAAATCAAGCCAAATGAAGGAATCTCAAGGCCTATTACGGCGTACTCACCAGAGGTGTTACTCATAAACCAATTAATGAAGGAATGAGTCAGCATCCTAGTTACAGCGTAAATGCTTTGTCATGCATACGCCGTAACCAACACCGTCAAGGAAGGATGACTTATCCTAGTCATCGTTACAACGAAGGGAGAAGTCACTGAAGAATTCCACCATAAGTCGAAGGGAGAAGTCACTATACTTAATTTTGTATTTAATCGTTCATAAACGCATATTGTAAGGGAATAATGATTTATTAATCTAAACGACTCCATTCATTTTACTCTTTCTGTATTGTTACCATGAGCGGCTAAGCACTTCTAGTGCTGGCCTAGTTATGAATTTACTATTGTTATGTTAAAAGTTTCCTGTTTAATTATCACTTTATTAGATATCCTTATAGTTTGTCATTGATCCCTGGGTTTTGGTAGTGTTGAGGGTGGTTTGGATCCTGTTAGTTTTGTTATTAGGCGGACTAGTTGAACATGGGGTTAGCATGGTACTAGGGTAGGTTAGAATCAATCCCTAATGTTTGCTTTTACAACTTTACCGCCTCTATTCACATTAAACACTTAAAAAGCATAGGAACTCTTTCAGAGAGGGTTTATAATCTCTCTAGGTTATAGACAGGTCTTTAGGATAGTTGGGGTTTAATCACTGCAACTTGGATGCCCTACCTTTATGACTTGTGGGGGATTCGGGATCGCAAGAAGTATAGTACATACCTCAAACGCCAATTCGGGTTTGTTGATATTAGAACCACTATTATAAATGATAATAGCATTGCACAGGAAATAGAAACTTCATAACAGAGTAATGAAATAATAGGTGTGAACGGCCTTTTCTCCTTATCTTTCTTCAAATCAATTTATTTTCTGCATTATGTTCAGTTTAATTCAACTCAAACCATTTAAAAAACTCGTAGAACATTTCAAATAAAATAAATACAACTTACGCTTTGGGGGACAACCTCGGATTTTACCAATCTGCACTAACATATGACCGGGTTCTCTTGCTCGTTTGAGCGTGTATCGGTAGACAAGTGTTATAAATTTAAGCGTTGGCAAATAATTATTTAAAACAAATAACGCATCAAGTTTTTGGCGCCGTTGCTGGGGAGCTAAAAATTAGTTATAGTTTGATTTTTTTATTTTTTTATTTTATTCCAGTACTAATTTTTGTTTGAAAGTCTTTACTAACTTGCAATTTGTAGATATGAGTGAGGACCAAAGTCTTGGGTTTGTGTCAACGAATATCTGACAAAAATCAAGGACGAAAGTAGATCTCGAATTATTAAACCATTATTCGAAGAAAACATAAATTTGAATTATGGGGAAATGCATCGAATAATTAAAATAAACATGTTTACGGAAAAGAGAATGAAGATCTCTCATGAACACATCTCTAAACTTCATCGGAATTATCGATCTTTTCCAGTTGCCAGGGGTTGCCAGGGACCAAGTTATGTGATGCTTTTCATTTATCCTAAAGGAAAACAAAACTAAACTGTGGGATGAAACGATTATCCAATGGGTCAATCACACTAGGACTTTGTTCAAAAGCACCTTAGATGGAATAATCGTCTTCCTTTAAAATATTAAACAATAGAAGCGATTAGGAACTTTAAACAAGAACCAAATAAACCCTTACACTGTTCATGGGAAAGATTCACATAATCTCTTTTTAGTTGCCTTGAACATAAGCAAAACGAGCACATATAGCAGTTGCAAATCTTCTATCAAGGATTGGACGCTGAGACTAGACGTAAGGTCGATTTCAAGGGATCCATTCCCAAAATGACACCAACCAAAGGAATAGAAGCTATCAAGGAATTATCCGCATATTCCCTCACGTGGTACAAGGAAGGAAATGTAAAATCTAAAAACGAAGAACTTCAAGTTGTTCTTAAACAAATTGATAATTTTGAAAACAATATGAATATCATACGAGAAGTTCGAATGGACAAACATAAGTAGGAAACCCCAATGGATATGGAAGAGTTTCAAAATCTAGAAGAAAACTTTAAACAATTTAATCAAGGAATCCCTGATAAAGCCAGAAGAAGTAAGATATTGGTTTGGGGAATCAAGAAAAGTTTCTTAACGAACCAATACATTTAAGAAAAGACAAGCGTCCTCTATTAAGAAAATAGAATATCACTTAGGAAAAATTGCTAAAATAATACAAGATAGGGAGGCAAGAAGCCTACCAAGCTCAACTGAAACAAATCCTAGGGGGTTGGCACATGCTATAACAACCAGGAATGAACTAAATTACAAACCACCTAAGAATCCTCTTGAAGATATGACAAATCTCAAGCAAAGACTACAGCAAAAAGAAACGTGAACAAGAGAACATTACAAAGAGGACCTGATGATCATAGAAAAACTATGGAATCTTACGACCACTTTATCCCTTTCCTTGGATGACTAAAAAAAGAAAAAGAAAAAGAACAATTCAGAAAGTTCTTTGAGAATCTTCAACAACTCAGCATAAACATCCCATTTGTTGAGGCTTTAGATCAATGCCAAAATATTGCTAAATTCATGAAAGATATCTCCTTGCCCGAAAGGAAAGCAGAGACAGAAACATCTAAAATAATTCTAAATGATAAGATGTTCTGTAGTACTTTTTTTAAATAAAATCCAGTTTAAGGAAAAGATCATGATGTTCACTATTCCCATGTGTCACAGGGAAAATTGGCATTGACAAAGGTCTTGCTCTCCTTGGACCAGCATAAGTCTTATGCCATACTCTATGTATGCTAGATTAGATCTTGGAGAATTAAAACCTACCCACGTGTGTATCAAATTAGCAAATAAATCAACCCAATATCTAGGGGAATTGCTTGAGAATGTCATTGTAAAAATAGAAAGTTCTGTAAACCTCCAAATTGGGTCGCAGCTGTCGGAATAAGGGTCCGGTTGCGTGTTTGTTACTTACTCAGATAATAACACAAGATTGTTATAGATGACCAATAAGGTTCGTTTTTTTTTTAAAAACTGAGTAAATTGGATTTTACAAAGTTAATTTGTTACATAAGCCGAAGCTTCACTTGTCCACTTGTTCAAAGTACAAGATTTCTAGCCCTCAAACGTTATTCAAAATGTATTTGCGACAAATCTTTAATGCATGGTTATCACATTCAAAACCACAATGTTCCCTTGTCTCTTGCTTCCTGATCCCCTGAAAAACATGCTTTAAAATGTCAATAATAATGTTGGTGAATTCATAGGTTTGATAAATAATGATTGTAGGGACCATAAGATTTCCCAAAGTGTATGATAATACAACAGATGCAGACATTCATATCAAATGTAATTACGTTTGCTCTAAGTATGGCATGAAAGCTTGACGTGTAGAACACCAAATATGGCCTACATTGCCCGCTGGTGATGTTCTAACCGCAAATCTATTTTCGACATGGTTATACGGTTCGTTTGTCCAGCGATAGCTAATCACCCGAATGGCGTTGTCAAAAACCCAATAGATCTATTAATAAACTATTCGCGTCACTATCCCGGGATTGACAGTTCATGATAATGGGCTCAGATATGGGTTATCGCACTTAGGCAACATGTAATCATAAATGAAACTTAACCACTTGTGTCGCCAATTGTAAAGGCATTGCATGTTTTTCACCGCAAAACTTTATAAAACAAATCATGTAAAAACGTGGGGGCTATAAACTCATTGATGTGAGTAAGCCAAGTATATCCAAATAACGCGTAACGCGAATCGATCAATGCCAACCTAATTAATTTAGGTCGTATATGTACTAATTACATTAAGTAATCCTACCATGCATAAGTCTATATAGCTATATCATCATTCTAAAATGTTTAATGTGAAAACATGTTTATAAAAATTAAAACGTTAAAAACATTACTTTTGTAAAAATAGTTCATAACTTTTTGTTTCTAATCCGTTTCTTGCGTTTTTCTTATGCCATTTGTCGTATTAATGCACGGGTTATCGATTATTTGGACATTTTTATAATTTTGGTCCCTCTGATGAACGTAACTTTTATTGTTACACCAAACTTGAGTGTTATTTAATCGTATTTGTTGTCGTAAAATCCGTAAATGTCGATTTTATTCGTGATATTGCTCCGTTTTATTAGTGTTTCTTTCGAGACGATTCTCGTAATTAAAATTTCTATAATTTTATGAGGTTTACAAAAATATAACTTTCTGTCATGAATAGTAACTTTTATAAAAATAGTTTTATAAAAGTATTAATTATCGTAAACTCGTGAAATTCATAACTCGTTCGTTATTAATTAAAAAATTACGATTCTTATCATTTTGGAATCTAAAATATGTTATAATTTGTTTTAAAATATCAACTTGCCGTTTAGATAACTTTTTATAAATGTTTTTATAAAATTTCTTTCTACACTCAGTGTATTAACGTATAACTTGGTTTTTCCGTAACTTTTTGTTATTAATACGATTTGACATGTTTCTACCTTTTCGGAATCGGTCATAGCATTATTGTTATTTATAAAACATAAAATAAATAGGTAAATAATTCGGATTTTGGGACGAATGTGTGGTGATTACTTTTAGTCCATTTTTTAATCTTTGTTTTCATACTCTTCCATTTGATAACACACCATATGTCTTATATCTTCAATATGTTATATATCATCTATTTATTAGAGTCCTGTGTCCATAATAGTCCTCATAGGTCCAAGTTACCAAGATTAACAAATCCATATTAACACTTTAAAATCATAAACTTTACTTAAGTGACCCTTAATTTACTAGTTTTGTTCATAATCTTTTTTATTACATAAAATCAAGTGTGTACAAGTATATTTCTCCAACATAACTGTTTTTTAGTGTTCAAAAGTAACATGATTTAAAGTCCATAATTCAACATTAATACGTCATTTGCCTTTCTTTTACTTGTAATATATTATGTAACTTCAAAAACCCTAATTAATACATAATTACTTTTATGCCTAACCAAGAGTGTAAATCACTTATGTTTCCATTTTAACATGATGTCATTAACATATAAGATACATATAAAAGGCTCAATTATGATGGACAAACAAGTAATAAACTCCATCTTTAATGTTTAAAAACCTTAAGTCGGTGATTTCACTAATAGCAAATAAATGTAATAAAACATCATAAAATGAAAAGCAGAAAGTTTAAAGTAGACTTATGGATGAATGAGAAATTGAAAAAAAGTGATTAAACCTTGTTTAGTCACAAAACCCAAGGCTTGCACAAATGAATCCTTAGCTTTCCAAGTAAAAGCCCTTAGCCTTCTTTTCTTGATTATTACTTGCAAATGGTATTTCCAATGCTTGGTAACACCTTAGAATATATTAGATAGATGTGGTTTAGGAGTGTTATGGGTTGTGTAGAAAATTTGATATGGATTTGTTGTGTGGTTGGGTTGTATGCCGTAGCATATAGAGAGACAAGGGAGGAGTTTTGTTTGATTTTTGCTAAGTATAAAGTATATGTGTTATCTCTTTCTTTGCTACTTGCATTATATGTGTTCAAAGGTAAAAGTAAGCCATAGTATTCAAAGACAAAGCTCATGGTCTTATGGAATCTGTGGTTTTCTTGTTTAAGTCTAAGATACATAGTATTGTGTATGTTTAATATGTATAAGATTATAAAGACCAACTTGCATAATTTCTTTGTAGCCTTAGCATTGAATACGGCCTAAAGGAGATAAAGGTGATACATTTTGGAGTTTTATGTATGGGGATTAAATGTGGGGTATTTGTTGAAGCGTTGGAGGAAGTGTTTGTGGTTATCCCGGGTACATGCATAAACTTAATTTATCGCGAAACGTATACACTTTACGTATTCGATAAAAATAAAATGAACAAAGAACCATTAATTTTTCTTAAAATAAATACTTAACCCTTGCTTGGATGTTAAACATTTTAATTATGATGCCTTTTACATTGAACGCTAATTTTTAGCTTACGCGATTTTACTTAATACATGAAATTAAAAGCAAACGCGTACGATACTAAAAATAAATAGTAGGTTTATCGACGTCGTCAATGACTTGAAAACACGGGGTGTTATAAGTTCATTTTTCTTGTTGATTTGTGGATGTGATTGATATCGAAGAAGATCACAAGATTCTTATAATTTTGAAGACATTCTTGGCACGCGCTCATGCATATGACAGACTGTTTTAATAAAATATATTTTGAAGTTGGGAATGAGACAATCATGTTTGACATTGAAAAATCAATGAGATTTTCCCCATAAAATGACATTTATCTCTCTATTGATATGGTTGACGAAGCCGTTCTCGACCATGTTCGGGAAATTCTCCCTTCAAACCCTCTTGAATCATTCTTATTCGAACCAGTCATAAATTACCAACAAAGAAATACTACCAACTTATGGGGAGATGAGGATGATAACTTGGACGATTCAAAGGAGTCAGGATCATCCTCCGACCATGATGATTAGGAACCTAATGATTTCATCTAACAACTTTATTTTGCGCATAGAATGTAAAGCTGAGGTTTGCAACTTCCACTTAAGGAACTTTAGTCTTATCTGGAATATGCCTTCTTGAACAATAATCAAGAATTCCGGTTATTATCTCATCTATTAACTCCTCAAGAAAAGGAGTTACTTCTGAAGGTTTTGACAAAACACAAGGCTACATTAGCCTGGAAAGTTTTTGATATCAAAGGCATCAACCCCATCTTCTGAAACACGAAATTCTGATGAAAGATGATTTCAAACCGGTGGTGCAACCCCAGCAAAGACTTAATCCTAAAGTTCAAGATGTGGTAAAGGCTGAGATAGTCAAACTACTTGATGCTGGACTAATTTACACCATTTCAGATAGTCCATGGGTTAGCCATTACATGTAGTGCCTAAAAAGGGGGTTTTGACCGTGATAAAAAACGAGAATAACGAGTTTGTTCCAACCAAAAACAATTACCAGATGGAGGGTATGCATTGATTATAGAAAACTCAATGACGCAACTAGGAAGGACCATTTTCCATTACCATTCATCGATCAAATGTTAGAAAGACTATCGAGGAATGAGTATTATTGCTTCCTGGATGGATTATCTAGATACTTTGAAATCCCATTAGCACCATAAGACTAGAGAAAACTACCTTTACATGCCCTATGGTACATTTGATATAGAGAATGCACTTTGGCTATGAAATGCTCTAGCTACTTTCAAAGCATGCATGATGGTAATCTTCACGAATTTATGTGCAAGAGTGTATTGGGAAGTTTTCCATGGATGATTTTTCGTTTCAGAAACTCATTTGATTCTGCCTAACTAACTTGTCAAAATTTAGTCTATGTGTGAGAAAACAAATGAGTGTTAATTGGAAAAAAAATGCCATTTTATGGTGAAGGAAGGGATCGTACTAGGTCATAAGATATCTAAATCTGGTATTGAGGTGGACAGAGCAAAGATCGACGTTATTGCCCAACTCCCTTACCCAACAATGTAAAAGGGTTTAAGAAGCGGGATTTTTAGGGCATTTGCAGGATTTTATTGGAGTTCATTAAGATTTTTCAAAGTTGTCGACCTATGGACTCGCTATTAATAAGGGATTCTAAAATTTCTCTTTTTCATGAATGCCATGCAAGCATTCAATGTCCTTAAAGATAAATTAACATCTTGCACTGTTAATTGTTGTCAGACTGTGTTACCTTGATTTCGAAATTAATATATGATGCAGTGATTATGTTGTAGGATTAGTTTTGGTCAAAACGCATCCATAAAAGTTTCGTCCCAATTCTACGTATTGCAGTAAGACTAGGAGTGACGTCAAGAGCTTTATATTACTAATGAAAGGAAGCTTTGGTTGTACTCTATGCCTTTGATAAATTTCGATCTTATTAATTATGTCTAAATGTCGTCTATACTGATAATTGCTTTAAATAGTGTTTTGCCAAACATGATGCAAAAGTCAAGCTTATAAGATGGGTTTTTTACTCCAAGAATTTACTATCGAGATTAAGGATAAAAAGGGGACTGAAAACTTGCCTTGCCGATCACTTGTCCAGATTAGAAAATCCAGTAAACAAATAATAAAACTGGATAAATTAAACTAAGAAGCAATACGAGACTCCTTCTGATGATCCATCTTATGGCAATCCACATAAGGGAAGAAGAAAATGACCCTTGGTATGTAGACTACGTAAATTTCTTAGTATCAAAGATCCTGCCACACGGTTTGACATATCATTTAAGAAAGAAATTATTGTCTGACATTAAACATTACATATGGGACGATACGTACTCTTCATATCGGTGTCATGACTGATTAAAAGGAGATGCGTGTTCGGTAAGGAATTGCCGGAAATTCTAGAACATTGTCATATGGGACCAGCTGGAGGACATTATGTAGCTAACATTACTACAAGGAAAATATTTAAGTCAAGATTTTATTGGCCAACTAGTTTTAAGGATGCTGCAACTGTGATGCATGTCAGAGGGCCGGTAACATATCCTCCCATAATTAAATACCCTTAACCTATATTCTCGTAAGTGAGATCTTTGATATTTGGGGTATTGATTTCATGGGACCCTTTCCTTCTTCACGAAATAACAAATAAATTCTCGTAGCTGTCGATTATGTTTCAAAATGGGTTGAGGCTAAAGCATTACCAACTAACGACGCTCGGGTAGTAGTTAAATTCCTTCAAAAATTGTTTTTAAGATTCGGGGTCCTAAAAGCACTAATAAGTGATCGAGGGCCACATTTCTACAATTCTCTTCTTGAGAAGACATTAAAGAAATACGGTGTAACCCATAGGCTTGCTACCCCTTATCACCCTCAAACAAGTGGTCGTACCGAAAACACTAACCGTGTCATTAAACGCATCTTAGAAAGAACTGTGAATGGAAATAGAAAGGAATGGGTAGATGCACTTAGGCATTGACAACTTATAAGTCACTATGGAGTCAGGTAATCCATTTAGGATTGTGTCTGAAAGCATGCTATTTCGATTAGGATTAAGCATAAAGCATATTGGACTTTGAAAACGCTAAAATCTCGAATTAGATACCGAGGAAAACATAGGTACCTGCAATTAAACAAATTATTAGAATTGATTAATATGAAGCTATGAGCTATTCCAAGCATACAAAAAAAATGGGGACAAAGCACGTTGGCCTGATTCAAGAATTATGTATAAAGAGTTTCAGGACAGGAGAAGAAGTTCTAGTTTTTTAATTCAAGGTTAAAAACTCTTCCCATGAAAATTAAAAATGGAGATGGTATAAAACCTTACACCATTAGCAATGTATTTCCATTATGGAACGTTGGACTTCGTGTGTAGTAAGAATGGAGTTAGTTGTCAAGGTTAAGGGCTAGATTAAAGAAAGATTATGGGGGGATGATGTCAATGCCTGTAAGAGAACTCTTTAGTTCGCAAAACGTAAGCGTCTTGAGTCTTACTTAAAGACTCGTTTAATAAAACCAAAAGTGTGTGTGGGTATGGGAACATAAACCTGTCGTTCTATCTTCGCATATTAGTTGGTTTGCTGTTTCTAATGTTCTGCAGGTCTATTAGCAAAGGAAAGATATTCGAGGTCACCTAGACTCGTTTTCATGTGCGTAAAAATTTTTCTATATTGGGTCGTAACCACTTTGGTTGCTCTGTAACAGATGCAGTTATGACGTAATCCTCTTTATGGTTACGCCATAACTAGTTAAAACCAAAATTTTAAAATATTTTTCCACATGATTTCGGCGTATTATCTCGGGTACTGGTAACGCCTGTTAACCCCCATTCTAAAAAAACTAAAATTAGTTTGAACTTTTTCAAAACCTTATATAATTAAATGAACTTTGTGGGTGTGTTCTTTGGAAACCCTCACGAGACTTCACTCGTTCACTTGGGCCACCAAGTGGTTTAAAAGGCTTGTTGCATATTCAAAATTCAACCTTGATTCCTACGAACGTGAGTTAGGCTTTCTTGTATAATTGTATTTTGAATGTTTAATGTTATATTTTATCTAGTAATTTCAGGGGATACGAGTTTGCTCAGGATACGAGGTCAAGAGATGGTCTCTTTCCATTATCATTCGAAGAACCGAGACATATACTTCAGTGGGAAGTCTCTTGTTCTAGTTCTACTCTTATTTTTAATTTATTTCCTTTATGTACAAATAGGGACATTGTGCAAACCAAGTGGGGGTTTGAGAGTAGAATTACCACTTGTCCTATATTTGCCTTTGATTTTCTAGTTTCTTTAAAAAATTTGTAACTATTAAAATTGTTGACATGTTTTTCTTACTAAACTAGAATAATCTTTGCCGAGCGCACTATTACCTTTAATTCAATTGGTAAGGTTAAGCCTAATGATTCCATTTTCATTATTATACTATAATCCACCAAAAATTGAGTGTGACGCGTTAGTATTGTAGTACTTTAGAACTTGGCTTGTTACATCATTTCAAAGAACCTAATGATTAGTTGGTATAGACAGTTTAAGAAGGCAACATATTAGAAATTCACCCAAACGCCTATATGTGTGTGTTATCGCTTGATACTTGGATTGTCGGACATCTGTGTAAAACCTTTGTTGCACTCAATTTTTGTGCAAGATATCCCTTTGATTGGCACAGCAACTGGGTTTAAGGTCAAACCTACGAGCTCACCAACATTATTGTTGACATTTTCGAGTATCATTTTCAGGTGAAGTTAATAATCATTAGAGTGTGAGGCTTGTTGCAGACTTTAGAGAATTCCATAGGATTCTTGTTTGAAAAGTTTTGCATTTAATGTATGTTCTGGATTTTGGATTCTTGAGGTTTGAGGTTAAGATTTCATGGACCCCTACGCGGGGTTAAGTTTGTAATAATTGGCGACTATGTGTTGTGTTCTTGGATGGGACATCACTCAAGGTTGTTTGAGGTTGATGGTCATCATGACACTTTCATTTATGCATTTTAGTTTTCTCTATTATCTATCTTGTGTTATGATTGCATTCCCGTATTTCCGCTGCAGACGGGGTGTAACAGAATGGTAATCAGAGCCAAGGTTATAGAGAACTAGGTGGTTTGGCCTATACTATAACAAAGGAACCTGCATATAGTTGTGTCATAGGATCTATGTGCGCGGTGTTCCGCTTATATGTACTTATGTGGTTATGTGGTATATAGTACTAGTTAAGTCATTCATTGAAATGTGTGAGCCTAATACTAAGTATAACTAGGAAATGATACCAGTATAAATGCATTGGCCAATGTAGTTATAAACGTATCACGACTCATGCATATTTAGTATTATCGTCCGCATAAATCGGTGTTGACACCTTAGGACCATAGGATGCGTGGTATAGTATATTAAGTTATCCTATACGTGTTGACCTTTCCACCTACCTAATGTTGCCTATGTTCTCCCTCGTGTAGATAATTTCGCCAAGGATGACAACTTGAAGTGCTGGTCGGCCTGTTGCCACATCACGAGGAGGGGAACTGGTAGACGAGTTGGTAGAGGTGGTGGTAGGACTAGAGATCGTTATGGTGATTAAGGTGATGGTAGGAATGATGGTCGAGGTGGCCAAGTAGGTGGTCAGGATAGTGAGGTGAATGATGGTGTTGGAGGAGTCCCTAAATTCTCCACCATCATTGCATAGCAGTTGCAGAATTAACTTCCTACTATTGTAGCCTAAGTAAGCGGCCAAGGTTGAGGCCAAGGGTATGGTAGGAATCAAAACGGCAATACCTTCGATGACAACATCTGGGGTGATGTTGGGAATGTCATTGAAAACAACGACCGTAGGGGTTGTACCTATAAGGAGTTCTTAGCTTGTAACCTGAAATAGTATGATGGTAAGGGAGGTGCTATAGTGTATACCCGTTAGATGGAGAAGATAGAGTCAGTTCAAGATATGAGTGGGTGTAGGGATAGTCAAAAGGTGAAGTATACTGCTAGTTCATTTGTTGGTAAGGCTCTTACATGGTGGAACTCTCAAATCCACACACGAGGTTGAGAAGCCGTTGTAGGTATGCCTTAGGAAGACTTTAAGACTTTGACTAGGGAAGAGTTTTGCCCGAGTCATGAGATGCAAAAGTTGGAAATTGAGTTGTGAAATCACGCCATGGTCGAGGCTAGCCATGCTGCGTATACTGATAGGTTTCATGAGTTGGCTAGGTTAGTTCCTCACTTAGTAACCCCAGAAAGTAAGAGGATTAAAAGGTATGTGTATGGCCTTGCCTTACAAATTTGAGGAATGGTAGCGGAAATGAAGCCAAAGACCATCGAGAAGGCTGTGTAGTTAGCTGGCACATTAACTGATGAAGCCCTTAGGAATGGGTCAATCAATAAGAACCCTGAGAAGAGAGGAAATATGGGAGAACCTAGCAAGGATAGGAATGTGAGAGATGACAACAAGAGGACTAAAACGGGAAATGCTTTTGCTACAACCACAAACCCTGTTAGTGGAGGGTGCACGGGTACGACACCCAAGTGTACCACCTGCAACTACCACCATTTACCTAAGACACCCTGTCGAGCTTGTTTCAATTGTAACCGCCTTGGGCATTTTGCTAAGGATTGTAGAGTGGTGCCTAGGAATGTGAACCCCATCAATACTAGAAACCTAGTTGCTAGAACCTGTTACGAGCGTGGTAGTACCGATCATATCAAGGTAGCATGTCCTAGGTTGAATCAGGCTCAAATACTAGGGGGAACCATCAGAACCAATTATTGGCTGTTAATGGGGGTCAGGGTCGTGGGAACCAAGGGAATTAGGAAAGAGGTAGGGCATTCATGTTGGGAGTAGAGGAGGCTCGCCAGGACCCAAACATCATGACGGGTACATTTTCTCTAAACGATCATTACGCCACTACCTTATTTGACTCTGGTGCCGACTATAGCTTTGTTTCCACTACTTTTATACCTTTGTTAGACATAGAGCCTAGTGATTTAGGTTTCAGTTATGAGATCAAGATAGCTAGCGGATAGCTAGTAGAGATTGATAAAGTTATTAGGGGGTGCAAACTAGAGATAAAAGGTCACGTGTTTGACATTAATTTGATACCCTTTGGAAGCGGAGGTTTTGATGTGATCATAGGAATGGATTGGTTGTCTGATCATAAGGCCAAAATAATTTGTCATGAGAAAGTAGTAAGGATACCGCTACTGGATGGCAAGGTGCTTAGATTATTAGGAGAGAAACCGAAAGAAAAGATGAGACAGTTAATAAGTGCTAAGGCTAACGAGAAAGAACAGGAAAAAATTGTAGTAGTGAGAGATTTTCCTGAGGTATTCCCAGATGACCTATCTGGATTACCGCCTGTTGGGAGATAGATTGTAAAAGACTTAATACTGGTAGTATAACAGTTAAGTCTGGTAGTATTAGTTAGTCCTGGCAATACTAAGTTAATACTGGTAGTATTAGTTAGTTCTGGCAGTACTAAGTTAATACTGGCAGTAATAAGTTAAGTCTGGCAGTACTAAAGTTAGTACTGGTAGAGTAGCGGTACTATAGTTAGTACTGGTCGTATTTAGTTAAGTCTGTTTTAGTTAAGTCTGTTTATGTAACATAATAGTAATAGTTATCTTAGAGATATCTTAGGAGATATCTTAGGAAAGGATATGCATTATCCTTTCACACGTTTCTAAAGCCCATTAGGGTTTCCTTGGTGTATAAAAGGAACCCTACGGCACAATGTTTAGTATGACATTGAAATAATATTTTAATAGAAATCAATAGTAATATACGAAGTTAGTTTACAATTGTTCTTCTTAGTACTTGTGTTAAGATTCCGCATTAGCACATAGTATTCATAGTCATTGTCTCTCATATAATTAATTTAGATTTATTCAAGTTAGCTATTGGCTTACAAAAGGCTAATCAGATCCAAGACTTTGGACCTACAAGTGGTATCAAAGCCAATAGAGGGACTCTGAGTAAGAAGAATCACTAGAAACACAGACAAATACCCTATTTCAGATCTTTACAAAATGTCTCAATCTGCTAATGATGAGTTTTCTCAACACCTCAGTGATGATGAGGCATCAAACCATGAAGATGCATCAGACACTGGTGCTGCACCTAAACAACAACAACAGGCGATTCCTCAAACAACTGCTATCTCAAATATCAAACTTCCAATTCTGAAGAATGAGGAGTATGATATATGGGCTATGGAGATGGAGCATTACCTTGAGTACATTGACAATGAGGTTTGGAAGGTAATTCAGAATGGAAACTCCAAGAAGAGAATTTCAACTAAAAAGGATGGTGTAATTCGAATACTTCCACCAGTTACTGCTGTAGAAATTCAAGTTGTTGAGAAAGAAAGGAAGGCTAAGAATATCTTGCTAATGGCCATTCCCAAGGAACATATGAGATTGAAATAGTATTTTAATAGAAATCAATAGCAATATACGAAGTTAGTTTACAATTGTTCTTCTTAGTACTTGTGTTAAGATTCCGCATTAGCACATAGTATTCATAGTCATTGTCTCTCATATAATTAATTTGGATTTATTTAAGTTAGCTATTGGCTTACAAAAGGCTAATCAGATCCATCAGAACTAGGTTTGGTGGTAATGCAAATTCAAAGAAAATGCAGAAGGCTGTTTTCAAACAATAGTTTGAAGCATTTACATTATCCAGTTCAGAAGGGTTAGAAAAAAGGATATGACAGATTCCAACAATTACTTTCTCAGTTGGAAGCTCATGGTGCTAAAGTATCAAATGAGGATGCAAATTATAAGTTTCACAAAGCAAAAGCAGCACTAATAAGGTTAAGTCTGGTTTTACTGGTGCCTACAGTACTTGCACTCCTTCCACTTCT
>BQNB010019689.1:47500-66493 GCA_026074375.1 Tanacetum coccineum | reverse complement strand
CTATGTATTAGTTTAGCCTCAAGGATCATTTGATCTTGGGGATATAGTGAATAAAGAAAACCTTGAATTAACTCTGATTTTTGTGTTATTATTCCGTTGTGCAAGTTTATTAATCATTGTAACTATATTCTAGATGAGTCTTAATAACGATCTAAGGGGTCATAACAGACTTCACAATTGGTATCGGAGCCTCGTGGCTCTTGATCTAGGGTTTGTTCAAGGTTTTTATGTCATGTTCTTGATGAAAAAGATGATCGAATTTTCTGTTTTTGGTGATTGGCTGATTTGGTAAAGATTAGGGTTTTTGCAAACCCTAATTAAATAAAAACAGAATTGGTGATCTATAATGTTCCTACTAGCTTTGGTGATTTAATCTTTAGATTGACGATGAACCCTAGTATGAATGAATTATAAAGGAAACAAGAGCACAAGAAGATACAAGATTTAGGGTTTACAAAACTCTAATGGTTGTGTTTTTTGTCGTCATGGGAAAAGCAGTAGCAGGTACGTTTGGGTTGTAAACAAAAGAACAAGCAGCAAGGTGTTTTCGAATCGATCTTATGAAGGAACATGGTGGCGAATTTTCTAGTTTGGGTTACTTGTCATATTTGTTGAAATTAGGGTTTTTGGCAAAACCTAATTCGATAAAACCAGGAAGATACATGTTTAAGAATTCATGATGATGTTTGTGTCGATTTAAAAATGGGAAAAAGGTAATGAGTTGCTGTTTTGGTTGTCATAACAAATTCAGTGAACTAGGGTTCATAAAACTCTATTTTAACAACATGTTTGTTGGCTGTATGTTTTGTTGTTGTGGACTTATGCTGCTACAAACGCATCATGATATGAGTTGTTAGGATCTGCTGGTAATCGAGGTTTGTTCCAAATACCACTGATGAATGTGGTAGTGATGGTATTGATAAGCGTGGTTATGGTATGTAAATGGAAGACGAAGTACAGGTTTGAAAGTTTAAAGGTTTCCTGTATTTAATACTTGGTCGGAAGGAAAAGCTGCAGGTATTCAGGTTTGGATATAATTCGTAGTTCTTGTTATGATTCGTGGTTTTGGACTTTGTTTCCATAACTACTTCTTGTTAGATGTGGCGCGGATTTTATGGGATTTGATATGTGATTTGGTGAATAGAATATGTTATGGTAATTCCTGATTTTTAGGGATTGTAATTATTCTCATAACTACTGCCTATGATGGACGTGGTTGAATTAATATGGGATATGGATGCGTATTTTATGGGCTGACTTGTGTGTAACAGTAGTAAAGTCCAAGGTTATTTACTACTGCCAAGAATAAACTTTGTGCTGCTTCGTGATTAAGTAATTGACAGGAAAGATGCTGCTATTTAGTTTGGGTTTTCGTGATATACAACAGTAGTAAGCTCAAGTTTATTCGGTTAATACTGCTATATGTTGCTACTGTTGGTGTTCGTATTTAATGTTGTTAACGTTGTCCGAGAAATAAATTTATACTGCTTTCTTTGTCTGAAATATAATGTTTATACTGTTAGTGTTGTTCGACATCGGACAAGACATAGATTTTTGTTCTCGGATGTTAAAGAAATCTTGAACTTAAAGGATAACACACACATAAGAGTTTGAAGTTTGAATTTGTTACACACACAGGTTCAAGAGGTATTTGAGATAGATTTAAATGTTCCTAAAAGTTTCAAAGGCTCGTATTTTGGATTATTTGTTCGAATTGGTTACGGAGATGATTGTTTATGACTTATTTGAAGATGAAGTGGAATTACTCGGGTACGTGTTTTATCATACCTTTAAGCAGGAGGTAACTTTTTTGTGTTTTCAATGTTGTGACAAAGACTTGACGAATCTAGCAAAGGTGTGTGATTTACAAACTTATGGTGCTCAATGCTCACATTTGCTATCACTTTAAGGAGTTACGTTGTTGTGCTCAGTGTCTCATAGAAGATGAGGATTTTGTCAAGAGGTTGCGATCTACTTATATTTTGGTCTTGGTATGAGTTTGACGTCACGTGGATAGTACAAGATATAAGACACAAGTTTGGGTTATTCTACTTCAGCATCAAGTTCGTTATACTTAGTTTTCTTCATCAGTAATCATTACATAGAGCCTACAGAATTGAAGATTCAAGAAATGGTTAACATATGGGTTTCAGGGGAAGCTTATTGTTAAAATGTTTAACCATTTACATGCATCATCGAGGTGAAGGTTTTTACTACTGCTAGTCATTATTACTACTGCTAGTGTGAGTTTCTACTACTCAAGTTCATTTTTCTTATTGTGCTTAATGGTGGGTAATTTGAGGAGTTAGAAGGCTTGGATTAGAAGTGTGATATTGGTTTGTAGTGGTCAAGATCAAAGTTGCTTATATTCATATGTCCCCTATTGGATTATGACAAAAAGGGGAAGAAGATGTTAACAGGTACAATTGGCAACTTGTAGATCCTTGGTGTGGCATGGTACAAAGGAAATCTACTTAAGGGGAAGTTTTGTTTCATTCAGGGAGATGATTACATCTTAACTTCAGGGGAAGCTTTGGCTTTATGATGAAGTTCGTACACGACTTTGTTTGTTTTGTCATCATCAAATAGGGGAAGATTGTTAAGAAACAAGTAATGAAACAAAAGGATCAAAATCGTCATTAAAGAATTCTACAAGATGTAGGAGAAATATGAAGATTTGGTCCAAGCATTATCAAAAGATGAAGATTCCTGAAAGATCTTATTAAAAGATAAAGAATAACAAAGATATTTATTAAGTTTAAAAAGATTTACTTGTTTATATCTTTATGTTAACTTCCTTTGTAAGTCATGATCTCTCTATACAAAGAGATCATAGACACATAGTTTTAATGTACACAGAAAAACGTATGTGTGTGTGCAAGAGTTAGAGATGTAGACATCTATAGTTGGTAGTGTAGCCTCAAGGCAATCAAGGTTTTCCTTGATCCCTGTTACTGATTAGTGTGTAACCGTATTATCTTAATTAAATAATATTGGGGCTAGGTGTGTGTTAGGAATATTGTATTCATAGTTACTACTGGTAGATATAGTCATTACTACTGGTAGCATATTAGTTACTCCTGGTAGAGTGAGAAAAATATTGTCAGAAGTACTCGGTCAGTCACGCAATAGTGGGTATACTACTGGGTAGATGCTATTGAAGTTGAGGTAGCTCGTGTTAGTAGACAAAATGACACATCAGTTCGAATAGATTCTGTAAAGTGACAAGAAAGTATCGTATGCTAGAGAAATTGATGATGCCATATCTTTTATACGCTATATATCTTTTAAACGTGTTTATTTTACAGTCGTAGTACAGCCGACATTCGCGCTACAGAGTTATACGAAAGGAACACGCGCTATGGCATTAGTGAAATGTACACCTTCATGAACACATTCATAAAGTCTAAGTGAAGATCTAATATATTAGAACGATCTTAGGTCTTATAATATTGTTCTTCTTAGCACTTGTGTTTATATTCCGCTTAGACACTAGTGATCATTTCAGAGCCTCTCTGTTAGCCTCAATTTATTGAGTCGAACAAGGAAGTTCGGTCACTCTACGATGGAGCTTCGGTCTTTAATTAGTTAATGTGTAATAGGATAATATCGGGAATCAGGCTCGATAGTTAATCTAATATTGTATATGTTTTGGGTTTAATCCCAAGCAAAACCTAAGCCCGGGTCCTAGTTAAATATCTCGCGCGTACCTTTAACGTGACGGGGTATATAAGCTTTTTCTTCTTTAGAAAAAGTAAGTTGTTTATTTTCTAATAATTCCATTTTCAATTTTCTCTTTTCTCTCATCTCTCTCTCTTCTTTCTCTCTCTGAACAACCCATTCTTTCTTTCTCTTTTCTTGATCTAATTCGTGTTTAAATATATGAAGTGAAGTGATTACGGGATCCTACAATTGGCATCAAAGCAAAGGGTGGATTCGTGATTGATTCATGTGGCTAAAAAAGATCAAATTCGTGGCTTATTTTGTAAAAAAAATACCCACGGCTCAAAATTTTTTTTAGGTCTAATGGTTTGTTAATCTTGATCTTCACTGTGTTCTAAAACACACATCAAAAGGTTAGAGTGCTTCAAATTTTGTGTGTTAAACAAGCTCCTAGCTCGAATTATAAGCAAACAAAGTAAGGTGTTCTTCGGGAGAAGTTCCTAATATTTGTGAGACCGAGTACACAAAGAACCAAGTGTTAGTGTGTTTTAATCTGTTATACACACTAATAACACATGGTTTAGCTTGATATTCAGTGGATAAAAACCTCAAATGGTGATTATACTTGCTCTAAATTGTCCTAGTGTTCATGGTGGAGAATTGCTTCTATTTAATTATATCTCCTGTGGCCGGCTTATTTGACTAGCTAGGGGACAAAATATCCCAACGATTTAAGGAAATAGTCAACGGCAAGTTTATTGACCAAAACAGCGAGTTGCTAAAACGCGAGCGAGTTGCTAACGACACTGAGTTGCTAAAAACACAGGCGTGTTGCTAAACATGCGAGTATTATGCTACGAACGCGAGTTACAACAACGAGTTTACTAAGCAGCGGTTTACAAGAAAATTTTTGTGTGAAGAAAAGGGTTTCAGAAAACAGCCTTACTTTATGATACCGTAAGTCCGTTTCCAGAGCCCGTTGACCTCTCAAATTGAAGGAGAAAAACGAGACGGATCACGCTATATCACCTTTAGCTGGTTACGGATTTTTTAGAGCGTGATGCCCCAAGCAGCACACCTCGCGTGAGTATACTATAGATTAATTCCATTTTTCACAGGTTTCCAGTTTTTTGAATTTTTGTTAGACTTGTATTTGTCTAGCACACGGGCCCATCTTATCTTTAGGCCCTTTTTCTGTTGAGTGATGCCTATTCAAACAAACAGCTTTAACCCTAGCTAGAAAATTATCTATTTTTAGACAATTAAATCATTGGCCGCTGATTCCGAATCAAATCATTCACGGTTTTCTTGATTTAGTAAAATCCCGCGAAATACTCTTGTATTTTCTCGGTTTAGTCAAGACTTGTAAAATCCCGTAAAATAGTTTTCCACAAAAACAACAATCACATCCACTTAAGATCTAACAAAATCTTTCATACTTCATAATTCTCGATAAAATGGAGAAAGAAAGATTCGCTAGTCTTCATGTTTCAATTCCAGAAATAACAACAACTGCAACTAATCCAAGAAAAACAAAAGAAATTGCATGTAAATCTTTTCAACGACTTCATTCATAACCTGAAGCGACCTTTAAACAACGAGTTTAAAAAGAAGTCGAAACCGAGGATGGATTCAACGCAGCATGTTACGACACATTTTGTCAAGATCTAGGAGACATTCACAGGCAAACTCGATGTTCCTAAAGCGTGGACCAACTATAAAGCAAACTTGACAACAAAGAAATTCAAGAGCTGATCCACTTGCTTCTCTTAAGTACTAGAGACCAATTCAAATGTTTCATGCAACACCCAATCTATTTGAATGAAGAATAATATTTTAATGACACTAAACTACTTTCTAGAATACGACATCACTACGATATTCCAGAATTCCGTGAATACACTGATCCAAAACATGGATTATAGTTAAAAAAGTCAATTGAGAAAAGAGCGCCGCATTAAAATGAGAGTATGACAGCAAGGTAAGAAAGACTGATGCATACGACAGAGGAAAAGGTTGATTCGAGTAAAGCATTGGATGCTAGTTTAGTATATCTATTGAAAGCAATAGGACAGAATCACAAGAGCAGGATACAAGCAGCAGATCAGGGAATGATGCACATGTTAATGATGCAGATATCAGACCCATAATAAATGAATAGCAATGGCTGAGGTGACAAAATGACTGCTGAAAATCAAAGTCTTGCTATATGACAAAACAACATACTGTGCAATAACCCGAACTCAATAATGAAGGAGAGGTTTGACCAAAATCTGACAATGTCATGACCGCAATGTCCTTTGCCATGCTACATTAAAAGATACCCCAGACAACTTGAATTTTCAAATCAATCTCTTGAATCTGAAACTATTCGTATCATAAAAAGACGTTGCTAATTTTCAAAAGATTTTTTATAAGAATGGAAGCACATGTGTAATCTTGAACTTAAATATCAAAAACAAGGCTTTAAAAGAAGGGCAACATGGTCAATTAACGAAAGTAAAACAGTGTAATTGAAGCCAAGGTAAACATGACATCGATAGTAATTGAAACAATAAACATCGAATGGAAACATAGTGTGGCTAAATACATCGCAGAGAATAAGCAGTTACATAAAGAAAAAGAGCACTTGAAACAGACTTACAAAGATCTTTTTGATTCTATCAAAAGGACACGAGTTCAGACCAAAGACCTAGAATGGACTCTTTAATGGCACAACTGGAACAAAAAGTCTAAATGAAAAATGCTGATGTACTAGCACAGAGATTCAGGAAAAATGGGTTTGCTATTGCAGCATTAAAAAATGATTAAGAAACTAACTATGAAATAGTGTGAATACTAAGTTTGCAAAAGCCATCAATCCATTCTTGGAAAACTGGTTTGACCATAACCACTCAAAAACAATCCGTTGTTAGACACACCGGCAGCGTTTTAGCGTCTGAAAGACCTAGAAATTTCAAAACCATGGATTGCGCTCCCAAGTTTGATTTGAACAACGACCATTTCAAAACCCGTAACTACACTATACATTGCCAAAGGGAAAGAGAATCTACTGTCCCTGCAAAAACCTCAATTAACAATGATATGGGCAACTAGCTCATGCTAGGTATAGCTCAAACGACATGTTTAAAAAATCTCATTAAATCACTACCTAGAGGAAGCTAAGAAAAAGACACCATGACAATCTAGGAATCCCTAGAAATTTTTTCTTACTCCAAACATTTTGTTTGCTCGAACGTGTCAAGAAATGTGTCTTTAAGCCAATCATGACGCTTCGTGTAATAAAATACCTGAAAGAAATCAACTCGCGTGCTAAGGTTCCATCCAAATAGACAACAACAAACATAAATCAAAACCCGTAAGCAAATACGGGTTTGCAACGAAACCAATAAAGACGAATCCCAAAAGGACATAGGTTTTGAATTAAAAGACTACACTGTGCATGTGGAAAACAACAACTCTAGATCTTGTCTTAAGGTGGCAAACCATACGGTATAATTCCAGAGACTGTTTTTCTAGATGGGTTCCCACAGGAAATACATTCGCCACTACACAATAACAAAAAGTTGAAAGTGAACCCCCAAATCGTTCAAATGGCAGATATCATTAACCAATGAGAAAGCGATACAAGCCCTTAATTTCAGTGCAGGTACCTTTTAAGTACATGTAACATCATTCAAATCCTATAAGGAAGGACTCATAGTTTGGTTCAGAAAAATAAAGATATCTCAGAAACAGAGAGGCTCAATGAATTTGATATGATGATCACAAATTGATGTTTTGAAACGACAACAGTTTCAAGCCCGTCGTCAATGATAAATGGGTGTCTGCTGAAATAACACGTCAGGCCACCGTTCCTCAATGTTCAAAAGACGTTTTGAGTCGCAGTAGATCAAGCCTCGGTCTTCATGAGATGACTCTAATTCACATCAGTTCTTACATGCACGTTCTTCCATACAATGACTTCTGAATCATAACCTTCCTTCAGAACTCAGAATTCAAGACCACAGCAATGAACAGTCAAGTTCAAAGCTGGTTCCAAAAGTTGTTCCTTAAGCAAACAAGACAGCTACATCAAGACAAGAGTTGGAATTACTATTCCACCATCATATAGCAATGCTGAGGACAACAGGTAAATATATAGAAAATATAGAAAAAACAAAAAATTTCCAAAAAGATTCTTCTCGACACTGGTCACTTGGAATCGATAACTTTTACGTGCTAGAACTGTTTTTTTTCCAATTTAACATAGACACGTGGTGTGTAAATGAATTTAACGAGCGAAGATGTTTTCAAATAGTTCAACATGTCATTTTTCTAATTATCTAAAATGGAGCATATGTTGCAAATGCATTACATAACCAGACTTCCAAATAAAGAAGGTTTATAACTTATCCTCACAACGAGAATGATAAACGTTTTCTCGTCTAAAGGCTGTTTCTAACAAGATTATTCAAGTTTTTTAGCCAAGAAAAAGGATAGTAGTATCGTTTATTCGTGCGCTTACCCTCAACGATAGAGAGAGAAGTGTTCCTCTAACATAGGTATTTCAAAAAGTTGAACACAATTTTTCAAGCATTTCTCATGACAATTCATAATCTTTCAAAATTGTGTGTTCAACACTCCATCCTCACAATGTTTTCAAAAGACAACATTCTCAATTGGTCCTGAATTTTTGAGTACAGGTGCGAGTTTTTTGAAAAAACAAAGATTTAAATGTTTATGATACACAAACAACGACAAATTCTATGTATTTTCAAAAAAAAAACCAATTATTATCAAATGTTCCTAACTATTCATGCATATAATATTTTCCTCCCACGGAATTTTGTTCGCAGACATATTATAATTAATCACAAGTATTTCAAAATCTAAGTGTTTATTATTAAAATAAGGGGAGGAAAATGTATTTAAAATCAGATCTAATCGACTCAATGTGCTGTAATAGAAAGAAAGGTGTTATGTTTCGATCTTATACCCAACAACATCATAATTTCACGATGATTCTGAGTCATAAGGTGGTTAGTGTGTTAGGAATCATCCACTGATCCAACCCAGAACCGGAGATCTACCAAGGACATTACCAAAGTTAGAATAACAGTCCTTAGGTAAGATTGGAGATGAGATGTTAATTTGGGAATAAATCTGACTAAGATTAAGCAACAACTGGAAACAATCAACAACAAGGTGTTAGTAAAGACTCCTGTAACATTGAAGGCATTGAAAGATAAAAAAGAAATGTATGTAGAATAAAGGTATCTATAACCAAGAACCTCGACACAACTTAAGCAGAAACCGGGATCAATACAAAGCTGTCAGAAATCATAAGTTGATTGCTGACATTCGAAAATGACATCACGGACCCAGTGATGCAATGCAACAACCCTTCCCTGGCCATTCGAGTTTCCTTAAAAGAAACTTGTCCTCATTTGTCACGGAGATAACACACTTTATCTTATTGACGCAACTCAATTCGAGATTGTTGATAATGAATAGGTTGGCAATCTGCTCCAAAGCCTCCGAGTACTAAAACCAAAATGCACTAATCGAAGTCTAGAGCCAAGAGATCAATTAAAAATCTCATTAGGACAAATTCCATTCAAACACTTTGTTGAACAATCAGCACGTTCACAAACTGTTATCAAGAGTCCTACGCAATATCATTGTTATATTTGCCAGAACATTCCGAGAGATACTTAATGTATACACAAGAGAAGGAAATCCTGCTTGACCAGCACAATAAGCTCTTGGTAGGTACTTGCGAGATTCTATATGAATCAAACATGTGACAACTGATATCGATTTGGTCCAAGTAAATGAATTGATGGTTTGATGAATTCTCATAAAAACTGACACTCTCGAGTGTACAAAAACTCTTAAACGAGTGACACTCGATTGATTTTCAAATCAATTATTCCGAATTATCACAAAGTCAACCTGCAGGTCAAACGGTGGTGACCGGGTAACCTAATCCCATTCCAAATCTTAGATCTACAAAATAAACTATCAGAAAGCTTAAGATTAAAGACAAAAGACTTTCCCCGCATACTCTGATTTGAAGCTTTCAAGATAATGCAAAAGATATGAGCATGTTTGAGGTCAAAGACATAAGAATCGCAGATTGGCATAGAACTATAAAGACAATGACAAACAAGGCTCAAAGATCAAGATCACAAAGCATGAGGAACAAGCTTACAACTACAACGAAGACAAAGACCAAGAACACGTCGAGCAAAACGACAAAACAATCTCACTGACTCATGAGGAGTGTCCCAGTCAGTGAACACACTTCGGGGGAGATTGTTAGCACTCCTCGATTTAGCGATGATATCGCCGTAAACGGGAAGCTCGTTCCCGTGTGTATGCAAAGTACGCCTCACGCGTGTCGCGGGAGGATTGTTACCCAATTTATAGACACGAACAAGGAAGTTCAGTCACTCTACGATGGAGCTTCGGTCTTTAATTAGTTAATGTTGTAATAGGACAATATCGGGAATCGGGGCTCGATAGTTAATCTAAATATATGTATATGTTTCGGGTTAATCCCAAGCAAACCCGAGCCCGTGTCCTAGTTAAATATCCTGCGCGTACCTTTAACGTGACGGGGTATATAAGCTTTTTCTTCTTTAGAAAAAGTAAGTTGTTCATTTTCTAATAATTCCATTTTCTCTTTTCTCTCATCTCTCTCTCTTCTTTCTCTCTCTGAACAGACTACCCTCTCGTATCTCAATTCTATTCGAAGGTCGCTCCAAACATATGACCGGTAACAAAAGTATATTCTCTACCTACAAAGCATACACCGAAGGTAATGTTGTCTTTGGAAGTAACTTAAAAGGAAAGATCATAGGCAAAGGTATGATTTCTAATGACTCTCTTACTATATCTAATGTAGAACACATAGACAACTTAGCATTTAATTTACTTAGTGTCGGTCACATTTATGACAATAAGTGTAGAGCCTTATTTACGGAAGAAGGTAGTGAAATACTTAAAGATGGTAAAATTATAGGAAACTGGATTAGGAAAAATGGTTTATACGTAATGAAATTAGAAAAAAAGTCTCAAGACAAACTATGTCTCGCCAGGTAGTGGATAACTCTACCTTATGGCATAGAAGACTTGGTCACACAAATATGCGTTTAATTCAATCTTTGTCATCCAAAGAATTAGTTAGAAACTTGATGCGGTCGTCGTTAGACTTCAACAAGAAGTTTTACAACTCCCTAGGTGTTAGGAATTATGCATTCCTAACTTAGTACCATTAGTTATATTAGTTAGTACCGCTAGTTGTAATTTGTACTGACAGTACAAAATGTTAGCACTGATCAGATAGTTAGTACCGTTAGTATAAAATAGTTAGTACCGTTTATGAGATATGCACGAGATATCTTAGGAAAGGATATGCATGATCTTTATATGCGTTTTGTAAAGCCTATTAGGGTTTCCTTAGTCTATAAAAGGAACCCTAGGCATAGTTAGTAGATATAGTTCTACACAGATCAATAGAGATCTATTAGCAATCATAGTCTTTGTAATCTATAACCTAGGCAGATTCAAGTGATAATATAAAGTTCTTTTGTGATTCTTAATATTGTTCTTCTTAGCATTATTGATTAGTTTCCGCATAATCAATAGTGTTCAAATCAGTGTTTCATTATTGTTGCTTTAGAATTATCTAAGGGAACAAACCCTTTACAAGCTAAAGGTTAAGATCTATTCAGTAAATGATCCAACACACATATAACGCGAGAGATCTGACATACATATATATTTATATTTGGCATATTTATATATGTGTATATTGAATTATCAATTAAAAATACGTTAAAATGGATATCTTACTTATTAGGCTTAATTAAGTATTGGGCTTAACTAATAACTACAAGTAATGGACCATTATATAAGGTAGGATTGGGCTAGAGCCCAATAAGGGTGTGATTGGTTTTGGGCCGCCGGTCACACACACAATAAGTGTGTGTTTTGGTTTAAATCTAGAAAAGATATTTATCTTAATGGTTAAGTTAAATATATAGTAAATAAAAAAAAGATAATTATCAACTAAGACTTAGTTTCCTAATACGATTAGGATTCCTAACACTACATATATATATAACGGGGCCCCAACATACCACCCCCCTACAAAATATACAAAATGTAAACAAATTAACGCTGTAAACAGAAACCACTAATGAACACTAAAGTGTCATTCAACAACTTATCAACATAAATATATCAAACAATAATTACAAAAAATAAATAGTATCTATAAAAAATAACAACACACTCTCTCACACACACACACAGCACAACAAACACACCCACCCAGACACACCACACACAACCAAGACACCCCCACACACACCCAGACCACCCAATACACATATATATATATATATATACATATATACATATATACATAGGGATGGGTTCTAGAGAAAACATGATATTGATAGAAAACCTAGAAAACAAAACTACAGGGTATATTTTGTAAACAACTCAAACTATAGGGTAAATATTTAAAACAACACAAACAATGAAGGGGTTCCAAACAATATATGTCATTTCCAAATATCAATACTTTCTCAGACCGTCATTTAACCATTACCAGATCAAAATCAAAACCACCGTTATTCATCGTCATGAACCACCATTACAACTACCGGGGACACCACCACAATCGAAACGCCACCATCATTACAACCTTCAATTACCTGTCGGAAATACATACATCAAAACACCACTATCATCGAAACGCCATCAACAGCGTCGCCGAAAAAACTTGTAAGAAAAACTTGGATGCAACAGTAAGTGCACTAATCATGTTTATTTTGATTAATCATTTTAATGTTTTAATATATAATAACTCAAACAACAGTAAGAAAAACTTGTTTTAGGGCATTAATGTGTAAATTGTTGATTGATTAATCATGATAATTGTAATTTTGTTGAATTAGTTAGGGTATCATTGTAAACATATGATAATTTCGAGTATTTTTGAATTATTTTTACATGTTAAGGCATCAATGTGTATAACAAATCGTAAATTGTATTATTGTTAAATCATATGACATATTAAGGCATATGTGAGTATGATTATTTCATTGTGAGACATATTAAGGCACGCGTGTGTATGTTTAGTGCATCCATTTGTATTTTAGTGCATATTGGACATACCTTGGGGATATGTTTATACGTTTACTGAGCATCAGTGAGAGAGTAAGATTAATGCATCATCAAACATATAAAGGCATCAGTGTATTTAGTTAATCGTTGGAACTACTTGGCAGCTGTTTGTATGTTTAGTGCATCGTTGTACACATTACGGCATAAGCGTGTATGTTTAGTATATCCGTTATGTTTAGTGCATCATTGGTCATAGTAGGGCATCCATTTGTATATTTATTGCATCATTGGAAATACTTGGACATCTGTTTGTATATCTATTGCATCGATGAACACATTAGGGCATCAGTGTGTATGTATAGTGTATCTGTTATGTTTAGTACATAATTAGTTATAGTAAGAGCATCCATTTGTATGTTTAGTGCATCGTTGGAAATATTTGGGCATCTGTTTGTTTGTGTATTCAGTGCATCGATGTCTACATTAGGGCATCAATGTGTATGTTTCATACTATGGCATTCGTTTGAGGTATTTTAGTGCATCCATTTAAAGTACTTTAGTGCATCCGTTTGTATCATAGTAGGGCATCCAAATATCACGAGAGTCGATATTAATGTTACACAGAGGATTAGATGATTAGGGCATCAATGAGTATTATTAGGGCATGAATGAGTAATATTAGTACATCATTAGAATTATTAGTGCATCTGTTTGTTATGTTTAGTGCATCATTGAACATGTTAGGGCATCGGTGAGTGCGATTATTGCATCTTTGGACATATTAGAGCATCACTGAATACGATTAGGGCATCTGTTTGTATGTTTAGTGCGTTGAGGAAACTATTAGGGCATGAGTGATTATGATTAGTGCATCTGTTGTATGCTTAGTGTATCCGTTTGTATGTTTAGTGCATCATTGGTCGTGATAGGACATATTAGTTCATCAATGAACATATTTGGCCATCAATGAGTATGATTAGTGCATCGTTAGATAAATTAGGGCATCCATTTCTAAACATTTAAGACATATGCAGTAATCCTAGCATCTCTATCTAATACGAAACACTCATGTACTTAACTTAAAACCATGATATTTTCAGTTTTTGATGATCCGCGGTCTTTGATAATAGCTTTATATTGCGGCGGATTGATAATGGTTTATAATGGCTTATAATGACTCTTAGCTACTATCTGTACCATAAGCAGTTATAACTTTTGTTTTTTATACTGATATCCATTGTTTATATTATATTAGGGGATTCAAATATCATGGGAGTCGATGTCAAATGTTACATAGAGGATTAGAGGATTAGGGCATTAATGAGTATTATTAGGGCATCAATGAGTATTATTAGTGCATCATTAGAATTGTTAGGGCATCTGTTTGTAATCATTTCCGAAAAAGTTTTGTAGACTAACCGACTAGGTGATATTTCGTTTTTAGTTTTTACTCACTTTCTTCTATGGGGTCATTATATTTTAACAGCTTTAACGCCGGATGAAGATTGCTGAACTTAAGCAGATTAGTTCAAGGCCAAATGTATGGTTTTCCTCAAATCATACCGCAATACTGTTCCGAGGTACGTCTGGCTACTCGTGGTAACGGGTCACATTAAGTAAAAATGTCCGTAAATAATTCAAAACCAAAGAATAAGTAATCAAATGGAAGCAAAAGTAACTGATGATAAAAGTCAGGAGGATTGGGTAACGGGTTAAATTAAGTAATTTTCGGAACTGGTTGCAACATAGGTTTGAGGTATTTGTTTAGTGCATCCATTTGAGTATTTTAATGCATCAGTTTGTATATTTTAGTGCATCTGTTTGATTATTATTAGGGCATCTGTTTGTTGTCATTTACAAAGATATTTTGTAGACTAGCCGACTAGGTGATATTTTAGGTAAAGCGTAAACTAGTAGGTTTATCATTTGTTGGCTGCAAATTGTGTTAATTTTGTTTTGTCGATAACTTCAGATGTGTGATGTTCCTCTGTTTTATGGAAGTTCTGTATAAGTTATGGCTTGTATGTTTTTCCTCATCGAGTTTCATCCAACTAAGAATAATGTCTAAATATGTGAAGTTTGTCCAAATTAAGCAGTATATGAATAACTGTTGCTTGTTTAGTGATGAATTATTGTAATTTACCATTATAAACCTCTGCTTGTCTGTGCAAATGGTGATGTTAGCTGAAAAAATGCGGCAAAAACTAATTCTAGGCTCTACTTCTCAAGCAGATGCAACAAATGATGAGATGGGTTACAAAGAAGAGAGGCAAGTCTGGCTGCTAAGTGTCGATGTTGTCCCCCTGTCACGAAAGAATCAGCTGGGGCCTTGTACCACCAAGAGTTGTCCCATCAGGTATTACTTCCGTCTGACGATACTTGAAACTTTAATTTTCAATTATTGTATTGAATAATTGTTCATTTAGAAACAACCAAGGTAAAACACAAACTGCTATTCCATGATAAATTTTCATAATAATATCTTTAAGTTTGACAATATTTTATCTTGTTGATTATAAAATTAGTTGGCTGATTTTGTGAAAATTCCATTAGAGAGAGCTGTTGAAATAATGAATATTATAGATATTTATCGTCTCTTCAATCGTGCATGTGGAACAGGTTCTCCATCTGACATCTTGTATTTTGTAGTCTCATTTCATAATACCTGTTATAGAAGGAACTTATGATTCCTTACTTTCTTTTGGCGTATAATTGATTTCACCGGATGATTTTCTGCGTGTGTGTTTGCTGTAGAACTTTGATGTGTATGTACAACACAGTCCTGCATCTCTTTATGCATTTCTATTGAATTATTTGTGCTCGGAATTGTGAAAATTGCTGATACTTTTTAATCTTTATTTCAGTATTTAGTTTGCCTTTACATGAAAATGGAGTATTATTAGGGCATCAATGAGTATTATTAGGGCATCAATGAGTATTATTAGGGCATCATAAGAATTATTATGGCATCTGTTTGTTATCATTTACGAATATATTTTGTAGATTAGCCGACTAGGTGATATTTTGTAAATTAAGGCGGGCATCGTGTTGGCAAGCTCTTTACCTTTTTCGTCATTTTCTTTTGAATTTATTTACAAATGGTTTGTTGTTGCATATTATGTTTAAGACTAGTTAGTTCAGAAAAATTGACATCGGTTTCGTTATATGTGAAGGAGTTGTCAAAGATGGCTTAATATGTCGAAGAAAAGCCTACACCAGAATCTACCGCTGGTATATATTTATCTTCATTTTTTTAAATATCAAAGGGGTGTTTTGATGCGCGTTTGAAACCACAGACACGCACAAGGGAGTAAAGTTTTTCGTTTTCGTAGATCTTGACTCCAGGTTCAACCAATAGTGATTCTCTTGAAAAAGGTGTTACTTAACCACTGCTCTTAAGTTCACAGCCACATCAAGATCAATAAGACGACAACGTTGAATGTGATGCCAGTGAAGAAACATTAGAAGACACACGTGCACCCGTTAATTCAATTGGAGCTGCTAACAGATTACTCACACCTTCTATGAAGGTTTGCTTTCGTTTACGATATCTTTGATTTTATTGGGTCAAAGTTGATTGATGTTTGACTTCAGTTTGTTACCAATGTTTCAGGTTCAACTGCTTATTTATTTTATGTTAAAATACGCAATGGAAACTTTGCTTTCGGAATTTAGTGTTGTTACTACCTATTACTTCCAGTGGACTACTGGAAAAGTTGCAATTATCCTTGCATGTCTTGGGTTGACTGTTCTTTCGGTCAATGTTATAGTCGGAAGCTATATCAGTAACATGTTTGAAGATAGGTAATAATTTTATAATGCTTAACCCTCCTCTTTTAAAGTTCTTTTATATTTGTAGAACTATTTGTGTTGTTTGTTATCATTTTTGCAGACAAATTTTACTCGTATCTGAAATCGTGGTGTGTCTCATAATTCTCATGAGCTTTCACGTTATCAAATTGCTACATTTTTGATAGTTTTTTGTTCTTAACCTTGGTTTTCAGTTCCGATTGTAGCTGATTTTTCGAGTATCAAGAATGTAACTAAACTACACATATAATCTAACTACAGATAGTATTTTTAAAGTCTATTATATTTAACATTTGATGTTGGCTCTTAGCTGATAAAAGGTAACATAATTATCAGATAAACTTTGAAAGTTTAATGGAATTATTAATCACTCAAGGAGTTAATGCCTCCCTTTCAGATTAAAAGGTAACGCGATTGGACATATCAAAGTACTTATATAATGTGTGGGGTGAACCGCTTAAGTAGCGTACTAACAAGTCAATGTTTTCACAGATTTTTTTGTTACGGGTCAAAAGCGGTATTCATCAATGTTATACGCTTATCACTCGGTTGCTATCTGAAATTCGAACTAGTAAAATATTTTAATTAGTCCCAGAATCAAGACACTTGAATTAGAAGTGAGTCGGTTTGTCTATTACATTATTTGTTGCGGATATGTTAGAATGATTAGTGCATCATGTTATAAGTTAGGCCATCTGAGGTACTTTAGGGCATCCATTTGAGGTACTTTAGTGCATCCGTTTGGTAGCCACATAAATCGTCATATACATCTATTAACAATATTGGGGCAACACCCCTAGCATACATGTTTTTTTAGGTCTACTTGATGGGATTATTTGTAAAACCATATACAACTAATATCATATTATAGTATATAGCGGAAGCAAAATATGCCAGTATTGTATTGATCTAATTGTAACGAGAGATACCATTACATGTATTAGTATTTGTATTCAAGAGATTCGCCAAGAAAACATGAAGTTGTCTAATAACAAAGAGTGACCACCAAAGAACTATAAGGTTTTATTGCTTCAGCGTAGTGTCTCGACATTCCAAATTTGCTAATTTTCAACTCATCCTTGTTGGTCAATAGCAAGTTTGATGTCTTCAGATCCCTATGAATCACATAATTAGATTATATTTGATGCATATTTACATGTGATGCTAAAAGGATCAAATGAGATGAGATTCTTACATATTTAACCTAATCAGACAACAAAACCACAGCAATAACCAAGACAAACCAAAAGGCTAAGGGTCCTGTACCATCTAAGGTAACCCAAAATAACTAAATTAAACCAACATTTGAACCTATGATAATGAAGGATCCGGCCTTTGGACCAAGTGTTTCGGAAGCATAAACATTTTATTAAAATGATAACTGGTCAAACTAGCAAGGATCTAGACCAAATATTTACCTATCCAAAAAATGTATTCATTACATCGACCCTGCAAAATTTAAGCCTTCCAGTCTACATTGCCAGAAGAGAATGGATCAAAATGTGAAAATTTGTTGTAGTGAATGGTATTTTCATACATTTCATTAAACCGAACCCATAGAATAATAATTCCTACTAGCTCTTGAACTATCGGCCTGTTCATCAATGGAAGAAGACTCGGCGTCATAGGAGCGAACCGATTCCTGTACTAAACGTTAGGATATAACAGCTGAATCAAATAAACCATATCAAATTTTTGCGCATTTGTCCCAAATGTCATTTCACAGTTAATAGACCCTTGCACAAGAATGTACCTCTCAGTTTACATAACATCGTTTCCATATCTATGCATGAGGAAAAAACCTCAACAATCAACAATCAAGAGCTTAACGAATTTACTTATTATGACTAATAAACATACCTAAATGCTGGAGCGGTGTCCCAGGATTCATGTTCTGAGGAGTACAAAACTCAGTTACACAAAAATCCAAATCAGTAGACTCCCATTCCAAGGATTTGTTATACACATACTTTGGAATTCACACATACCATTTACAATCAATCACGTAAACACTTCATTAAATTTCAACTAACAATTTGTAGAAGTGCATAACCAGTTTACTTTTTTTTCCCGAAAACATTTTCACACCCTTCACATCTACATCGAGTAAAACGTCCTACATTAGCCTCATACAACTCGCAGTACTTTTTGACACGCATTGACTTCCTACAGATATAACGTTTTCTATGTTTTCCAACAATCACTGTCGGATGATTTTCATCCTCATGATAGCACAACCATATTATCATTATTAATCTATAAAACAATTTAGCAAGAGTAAGTGTTACTTAAGGTCCCATATTACTACATTATGAATAGTTACGGACTGTGTAAGGCAAGTGATATTTGGTGAAAAGGCGAGTGGGTCACACAATTATATCAGTTTACGCGTATGAT
>BQNB010019689.1:0-45000 GCA_026074375.1 Tanacetum coccineum | reverse complement strand
TAATAATCTGATGATACATATTAAAACAAACTCAACTGATGCACCGTTGTATAATATCTCGAAAATAACTGATGCGTCATGGTACAATATTTTGAAAATAGCTGATGCGTCGTGGTACAATATTTCAAAAATAACTGATGCGCCGTGGTACAATATCTCAAAAATAACTGATGTGTCGTGGTACAATATCTCGAAAATAACTGATGCGTCGTGGTACAATATCTCGAAAATAACTGATGCGTCGTGGTACAATATCTCGAAAATAACTGATGCGTCGTGGTACAATATCTCGAAAATAACTGATGCGTCGTGGTACATTATCTCAAAAATAACTGATGCGTCATGGTACAATATCTCGAAAATAACTTACGCGTCGTGGTACAATATCTCGAAAATAACTGACGCGTCATGATACAATATCTCGAAAATAACAACTCGTCGTGATACAATATCTCAAAAATAACTGATGTGTCGTGCTACAATATCTCAAAAATAACTGATACGTCGTGGTACATCATCTCAAATATAGCTAGTCTAGACATTATACATATTCAAAGGACTTCAATACTAGCTTACTAAACCACACCTGTTGCATTATATTGGAAATAAGTGATTTCTTTAATTTCTAGAAACTAGCCTAGCGTGGGTCAAGAGTTAAAATCTCTTGGCCAAATAAACACTAAAAATATTCTTTTCTACGTTACATCATCACCAAATTTTTTTAAATAACATCATTGTTATGTTTTTAATTTTCATTATGATGAGAGAGAGAGAGAGAGAGAACTATTTCGGTTATAAAAGGGTTAATGATTTTGGAGTTATCATTATGAGGAGAGAGAGAACTATGTTTAATGAATATTGAGAATGTAAAATCTCTATAATACCCTTATTGATATGTTTTAAATTTTTAGAATTTGTATTTATTAAATTTTACTTATATGACACTTGTTTTAATCTTATTGGTTCTCTAATGGTTTTTATTTTTAACACTTTAAGAAATCTCTCATTTGATCATATATATATATAAAGAGAGAGAGAGAGATTAGATCAAATAGAATGTGATAAAAGATAAAAAGGTGTTAGCCTTAATTTTATATAAGTCGAACAAGAATGTTATCGGTCTTATTAGTCGTAATTAGTCTTGTATTGTAATAGGCTAGACGGGTTCAACGGGCTTGATGTATCTAATATTGTCCATGTGTTCGGGCTCAAAGCCCAAAGAAGAAAAGTCACGCCGGCCCAAGTTAGAAAGCCCATATACGCCACTCATGGTCAAGGGTTATAAATAGATCCCTCTTCACATATGCGAGTGGGGTGTTGGTTGCCATTTTTCATTTTGATAGTGTGTGTGTAATATTCCATCTCGTTATTTTCTCTAATAATCTTTCACTTTCCTTATCTATTTTCTATCTTTTGTTTGCTTATTGGTATAGCTTATGTCTGGGTATGGTTAAATATTTTTGGTGAGAACATTTGGTATCATTCGCCTCGGGTAATGGGTTTAGTTTTTTTGCGTTTAGTTTTAGTGGTGTTTTCGTGTTTGTATTTTTGTTTTTTTTGGTCGTTTCTGTGGTCTTTAGTTTCTTTTGTTTACAATGTGGTTCGATTTTGGTTACCTTAATTTGGCTCGATTTAGGTGTTTGTATTTGTATGTAATCGTGGTACTTCGGCGTGGACTACGCAAAGCGAGGACGATCAGTGAAAGATCCGAGTAACAATCGAACGAGTGTCATTTTTGTTGATCGAACAAGGACCATCGAACGAATAACATTCCTCTTTGGATCGAACAAGCATGATCGAACTAGTGAAATCATGTGTGGATCGAACAAGGGTTTTTTCACTTTTGGATCGAACTAGTTTTTTTCTTTGAGGACCGAACAAGGGCTTTTTGGAAAGGATCGAACGAGCATCTTCTCCATAGGATCGAACGAGTGACATTCCTCTTTGGATCGAACGAGTGGTTTTTCTGTTCTGATCGAACGAGCATCTTCTCCATAGGATCGAACGAGTGACATTCCTCATAGGATCGAACGAGTGGTTTTTCTGTTTTGATCGAACGAGTTTCATTTTTGTTTGATCGAACGAGTGACAAACTCAAGGATCGAACGAGTGCAGTTTCTCTTCAAGGATTCGAAACGAGTGAATCTTTCAAGGACTTTTTTTAGAAAACTTGTGTGACGAAAAGGGTTTCAGTAAAACAGCCATAACTTTTGATCCGTAAGTCCGTTTTAGGCCCGTGACCTCTCAAATCGAAGAGAAAAACGAGACGGATCACGCTGTAACCACCCTTTAGCTGGTTAAGGATTTTTCGAAGGCCAAAAACATCGTTTTCTATGATTTATTGACGTTTTTCAGTTTTTTTTGGAATTTTTCGTCGCTGATTCCGAATCAAATCACTCACGGTTTTCTATTGATTTTGTAAAATCCCGTTAATTCATTTATCGGTTTAAATCATAGACGTGTAAAATCCCGTGAACGTGAATTGCTTACTCAATCCACAACAACAATCACTTTACCTACTTAAGATCCGACATCCATTCACAGCTTCATCAAAATGTCAAATTCAAATACCAATTTGCAAACTCAATCATCGAATGCTCTTCATAATGCTATCATGGAAGCGGGTAGCAAAGATCGTCCACCAATGTTAGCACCGGGTAATTACGTTCAGTGGAAATCCAGAATCAAGAGATACATTGACACCCAAACCTAACGTGGTGAAATCATCCACTATAGTCTCCAAAATCTTCTTATACATATTTTCAATGGGGCTGAGAAAACAGTTCAGTTTGCTGAAGGAAGTTCTGAAACAACCATAGAGAGGTATATGGAGAACTATAAGAATAGTTTACAAAGCTTACGAGTCAAAGATGCGAAGTGAAGCTGTTTCAGATCATTCTGACAGGGATTAGTAACGATATTACTCCACAGTTGATGACTTGTCCGAAATGCCATGTGATGAAATGTGGGAAGCCATTGAAAGGTGAAACAAGGTTGATGAATCAATTTTTTATTTAAAAAATTTTTTTGTTTTTTTTGTATTGTTTATTTAATTTTTTTAAATTTTTAAATTAAAATATTTAATTATTTTTAATGAATTTTTTTTTTATAAAAAAATGTATTCAAGATCTTGAAACCAATTTATATTGGGGAGTTTGGAAAATTACATCACGAGATGGTGAATCCATTGAATAGATTACTCACGGTTTTACAAGATGATGAATGGCTTGTCGAAATCAGTGTAATGTTACTAATCATCAGGTCAATGTCAATCTTATTCAACTACAAACAGAATGCAAAGGTTGTCGACACTTGTTAAGCAGGTCAAGAGCTGAAGTCTGTCTCCTTTATCACAAGCCTTTATGACATTCTGAAGCAACACCAGAATGAGTCATTGAGATATAAACTGAAAGACTAGCACGTACTGCTTAATCCACTTGCACTTGTTGCTCAACAACAAACCAGTTTCAATTCCTCCAAACCATCCTACTCAAAACACTCAATATTCCTCCACCAGATCGCAACAGTCTACCAGAAACAGAGGAAAAGCAATTGTTACCTCTTCTGCTCCTACTTATGATCCAGAACCTGCTACGGTTACTGAAGATGAGGAAATGTCAAAGGAAAAGGAGATTGACAAACTCATGGCTTTAATTTCTCTCTCGTTCAAGAAAATCTACAAACCTACCAACAACAACCTTCGAACTTCATCAAACACCAGTCGAGCTAATCAAGATAATTCTCCAAGAATCAACAGAGGAACTGGGTATGATAATCAGAGGGCAGTTAATGTTGCTGGGGCTAGGGAAAATGTAGGTACTCCGGTTGTGCAGAAGTCTGGGATTCAGTGTTATAACTGCAAGGAATATGGGCATGTATCAAGGGAATGTCAGAAACCAAAACGAGTAAAGGATGCAGCTTATCACAAGGAAAAGATGTTATTGTGTAAACAAGAGGAAGCTGGGGTTTAGTTGAATGCAGAACAAGCTGATTGGAAATATGATACTGATGATGAGTCTGAAGATCAGGAATTGGAAGCACATTAAATGTACATGGCACAGATTCAAAAGGTTACTCCAGATCCAGTTGATAATTCTAGACCAATCTTTGATGATGAGCCAATGCATAAGGTATAAAACAATACTGACAACTATAATGTGTTTGCCATGGAAAATGAACATCCTGAGCAACCTGAATCTAGTAATCACATATATCTGGCGGAACAAGGTGACACCAAAATCACTATTGATTCATTGGATATATGTTATAATAGAGATCAGGATGACCAGGATGATACTGATGATCTTGATCAAGAACGTGATTTGCTTGCTTCTTTAATTCAGAAACTAAAATGTGAAATTGATGACAGCAAAAACCGAAATAAATTTTTGGAATCATCAAACAAGGCTTTAGTTGATAAATTGAAAGGTGAAATTGAGGATTTCAAAACTAAAAATAAAAGTTTAGAATCATCAAATAACCATTTCAAAGAAGCAAACAATGAACTGTCTAAGACTAATCAGTTGATGTTTAAAGACCTTAAGAAGTTCCAAGCGGAACTTGATAAGTATAATGATGTGAATTATGCGTCAAAGGTGGAAATTGATTGTGCAAAAGCTAAAGGGGATTTAATGTCATACAAAATCGATTTTGAAAAGTCATCTAATGCATATACTCGAAAAATAAATGATTTAAATCAAACGATTTCGGATATGAAAAAGGAGCTTTGTGCACATCAAGAAACCATCTCCATAATGTCACAAGCAAAAGAGGCTCAGATTAAGCTTTACAAAACTCGTGAAGACAAAGAACTTGATAAAGTCATTGCTTTAGAAAACAAAGTCAAGGTTTTGAATGATATTGTATATAAAACCGGCCAATCTGTTCAAACAATGAATATGCTTAATCGTAATTGTAAAACGAGTTTTGCAAAACCTGAGTTCCTCAAGAAAGCTCAAAGAGCGAATCCTCGTCTGTATGATATAGGTTGCTATAATGATAATCTTGCGTTAATGTTAGCCCCTGAATCTGACGAAATGATTCATCTTGACAAAGAAAGTCGATCAAAATTAAGCGATTTAATCAGGCCGTTTGATTGTGACCAGTTGAATAATCTTTATGATTTGTTCGTTCCACAATCAGAAAAGTCACCTAAACAACACTATTTTCCAAGAACGTCAAAGATAAGTCATACATCTTCTAATAATGAATTTTCCAAAGAGTCTTTTCGTAAACAAACAACTTTGTTAGAAAAATGAATGGATGAACCCATTCCTTGGGATCAAAAGTGTAAAAGCTCTAAAGAACTTTTCAAGATTAAAAAGAGTGTTGACACGATTTTTGATGGAGTGGAACGTTGCAAATAAACAATCGCTAAAAGAACATATTTTGGTAACATAGATCCTTTCATTCAAAACACAATAGAAGGAAATTTTTGCCCCCAAATTAGAAGAATAAATACGGACTTAGAAAAATTTCACTTGTGTTTGAACGAGGAAATGGTTACTGATTTGAGATACTTTAATTCTCTTGAACATGAAGTAGACACTCTCAAATCTCAACTGGAAACTCAAAAAACATAGTTTTTAAATGAAATCGACCGACTTTCAAGGGAATATTTATATGCTGTAGGTCCTTGTATTTGGATCTGATTAGCTTTTTGTAAGCCAATAGCTAACTTAAATAAATCCAAATCAACTATATTAGAGACAATGACTATGAATATCAAGTGTTAATGCGGAATCTTAACACTGAATCATATAGTTTCAGACTATTCTCATCACTTCCAGGTGTGTTAACTCCTGTGAGAGGTGAATCATTGAAACTTTAAATGGATTTGATGTCTCTTTACCAGTTTAGCCATTTACGCTGTTAGTAGTCATCCTTGGGCCACCAGAAAAGGTGCATGTCCATGTCACTGAAAACCAATATTCAACTCTCAGTACAATTAACATTGGTGAGTTTGAATAACCATAATGGTTTTTTGGCAAAAACCATATAGCCAAAAACGGATTTGATATGCTTTTAACCGTTTTCGTTTGCTCAGGCTAGTCAATCCTTGGCACCTAGAAAAGGTAAATTCCCATGGTGATTGATTTTACCATGTCAACATTCTTTATACATGCAACTTGGTGAGTTGACTGTACATCCACTTTTTGGTAAAGTGTACAACCATCTAATATGGATTGCAATTTGTCTTTACCATAACCAAATCTTATGGACTAGTTATGGTTTTATTAACCACCACTTTACCACAAATCCATAAACTTGTGGGCTTAGCTAACTCTTTACTAACAGAATATGTTGAATTATAACATACAATTTTTGCAAAATTGTCACAATTAACAGATTTGAGAATCTTTAATAACCAAGATGCCTTTTGCTCCTGGACTAGCCAGTCCTTATGTCTGTTAGACATGGTGGACTAATAACCATTTGTTGTGTTAGTGCATAGCACCTCCACCAAGTGTTGTTCTCCTCATCTCTATTCTAGATATCTAACTTATCAATCTTCACTACTTCCTAATGCAGCTTATTTCTCTATCATTTTCAACAGTTTGTAGCAATCCTCATCTGGTTTTCCTCCTTGAAGTTTCTTGTCTAACATTGCTTTGCACACTTCAGTAGACAAAGGATACTTTCTCTCTATTAGCATATATATATCCATTGACTCCAAGTTCAAACAATGTACTCTGTAGGTATTATAATATCTCCAACTTATGATTCTTTGTTGACCTAATAAACTCCAAATAGGATCTATACTAAGGGGTTCCTCAAACATATACTTTAAATATTCCCAAAGTACCTTCTCAAGCTCATCCTCTGGTCCATTCATACCATATCGATTCATGACAATCCTATATAATATCTAAATTTTCATCTCTAGTTATGTCCTTTAGCATAGCTCCAAAATTTATGTACACTATATCATTCCATTTTCCTAAACAATTGGTACAACTTACCTATACTTTCCTTGCTTGATGATCTTATAAATAGCTATACTTGGGGGTTTTATAGCCACAGGAACAGGATTAATAGAAATATTAGTACCTGAAACAGGATCAGCATCTTTACTAGCTTCAGATTCATCCTCATTAGTCTTGTCAGAATGTAATCCTTTCCTAGCTATCTGTTTCCTCCTCTTTCCAGTCTTATTGGTAGATCACATCTTTGCCTTCATCACTCTTTAGTCTTTTGAAGTCTTTGTTTGAAGTTCTTCACCAAATCTTTTTCAGACCTATCTTTTGTAGCTTCAAAGTTTATAGTCAAAAGATTCAAACCTGCTTTACTCCAGCTTATCAAATTCTTCTTTTACTTCTTTAAAACTTAAATTCTTCAGCTGAGATAGCTTCCATGTCCCCTGATTCTTCAAGTAATTCATCATATAATGTCCTCACTTGTGATTGGGTTATGGGCTTATACGTTTAGAGCTCTTGCTCTTTTTCCTTGCAAAGTGTTTCTTCCTTTGATTACAAGATCAACAACCATCTTCTTTCAAAGTCTCTCCTTGAAAGCACTTCCTAGCACACTCATTTGACAACTCTGCATTAAGCTCAGCACCTTTTTTCTCTAATATGAGATCCCTATCTTCATTCCTTAATGCTGAGCTTCAAAATTGAACTTGAGCACTTCTTTGCTTTTGTTGCTCATTAAATTTCTTCTTTTCTGCAATCCTTTGTGCTAAGAGAGAAATCAATTGTACTTGTTTACCCTCTTCTTCTTTCTCCAAAGTATCCAATCTGATAGCTTCAGCGAGACGAATAGCTTCATCCCTGTAGAATTTATTTCCTTAGTCTTCATTAGGAGCGTTCTTCAATGATCATAGGAGCTTTTTTTCCCCTTACTCTTTGGCCTTTATCAGGGGAAGGAAAGGACTTTTTAAATATTGTTATTACAACATGTTCCACTAACAGTACTAACTTAATACTGCCAGTATTAAAAAACTCCTCAGCATACCCGAACTAACTTCCTTCTGAAACACCAAAGCTAGTGACATAACCTTCTTATCCTTTAGCCTCTTTCCTGCTGCTTATACCTCCTCCTATCTAAGGACTTTGGCTTTGGAGAAAGCAACCCTCGAAAGAGCAGTTTTAGGCTGCTTCTAATGTAGTAGGCTAAGTCTTCAAACTAGTTCTCCCCCTGATGAAGCATTGCAGTAGGCATAGAAGGAGTAAACACCCCCGCCTTGTACCAAAGAAACAGACGGATCATCTTGACTGTTTCCTCTCCAAGAGCCTCAGTTTCTTCCTCTTTAGAGTCGATAAGACCGACATTACCTTTTTCAAAATACTACCTTCCAGCTTCTTCACCTTCTTTACCAACTTCACAATAGCACTCCCCATTGTTAGCTTGGTTTGCTTGAGATCCTTTTCCAGACTATCAGCTTCTTGTCATTATTGGAGGACTAATTGATGGCAATCATCACATGTCATTTGTCCTTGGACATGCTCTTGTGGGGGTAAGAAGTGTTGGTGTGCAGGGGATGGTTCCTCAAACGTGTGCTCCATAGGTTCAGGGTCAGTTTCAGGGATAGGTGCAGTTATAGGTGGTGGAGATTGTACTGGTGGTGAAGATGTAGATGGTACTGGAATTTTGGATGATGATGGTTGAGATTGAGCCACATCAGGATGTTCTTGACCCCTGCATTTAGGTTAGTAGCAACAAGTAACATAGCAGGCAATAAAGGTCTTGGTGCCCCTCGAAAACCCCTTTTCATATTCCCAAAGATCTTTTTGGTCAGGCTCACAGCCAGATAAAGGTGTTTGTTTTCCGTTTGAATATTCAAAATCATTTGCAGAAAACGAGGATACATCAAAAACTTTGTCTTGCTTTTCAAATTTGCCACCATACCATCAAAAATAAGTTTTGAAAAATTATAAACTCTATCAGTGGATAGACAAATCAAAGCAGTAGCAATATTGCTACCGAATTGATCCCATCCACCACTTTTAGAGCTTATACAGTGCAAAAGATGGTGGACTAAATATCTCCATTGGGGTGTGAAAAAACTTTTCCAAAAAGTGAAGGTTCCATCAGTAGGATACCCCATTTGCCCCATCCCCTCAAAAATTTCATCATTTGGCAACATTGTTATCCCTGTGGCATCTGCTAATTGAAGCGTGTCTCTAATAGACGCCTCAGTGATTGTGTACCTTATGGTATCAATGGTTGCATTTATTTCTAGAGTCCCATCAGCTATAGTATTGGTAGTAGCAGTCTGCCAAAACTGTTTTACAAGGGAATCATAGATAGTTGGATTAGAAGTTAAGGCATACCTGAGGTTGGAACCTCGAAGAAAATCCACTATCTCAGCAAACCCTGCACTTTCGTCAGGCTTGCGCAAAAACCCCACTTGATTGTGTTTGTCACAATATTTTAATTGGGCCATGAGACAACCGTATCAATACTTGGGTTTTGATGCGAGTGAGGTTGTAGATGCTGGTAACAGGACGCTTGACTATTTTCGTTATAAAATTAAAGAAGATTTTTACTTTGCGAAAAGGAGATAGCAATAAAAAGATAAGTATGAAAGAGAAATCAAACTTTATCTATATATAGCTTCTCTGAGAAACGATAATAGCGCCGTAAAAATCTGTAACGGTAACATTTAAACAGTGATAAAGCAGAAGAAAGTCAAAGTTCCCGCAACCAGCATTAATAATAACCTACCAGTATTAAAAATTACACTACCAGACTTAATTTTGGTCAAACAGAATTAATTAAGAATCAACCCGAATTAATTCTTTTGCAACCAGAATTAAGTATGTACTGAAGATGTACAAAAGCTAAAACCTTATCACACCTGCCTTTCATCTGCACATCCATGCTATGCCTACAAAAACAAATTAGTTTGAAACAAAGAAAACCATGTTGCAAGAGACAGAATTAATAAATTAAAACAACTAACTACCCCATTAGATACTGTCTTACAACCCAGTATTAATATGACATAACTACCAGGATTAATAAAAACTAACTAACAGTATTAAGACTACTTAGCTACCAGAATTAAACAAACTATACAACTAATCTGCGCCTTAAAAAGTACGATGGGTTTATCATACAATTGCTAAACCACCAAGAATTAACTGTGGTCCATCAAAAGGTTTTGGGTCCACACATTCAGCTACATTTAAGTCTGTATGAAATTTCTCCACACTAAGAGCTTCTTCTCATAACAATCTCTTATAAAGTGGTGACGAATCTCGATGGGTTTGTCTTGGAATGATATACTGGGTTCGTCACAATGCAGATTGTGCTTTCATTATCAATGTGGATTTTGGTATTCATGAAATTGAAACCATAGTCCAGCAATTGATTTTGAACCCACAATACTTGTCCACAGCAATTTGCAGCAGCTACATATTCAGCTTCAGTTGTTGAAGTAGCCACTATTGTCTGTTTCTTACATTGCCATGAGATAAGTCTTTGTCCAAGAAATTGACAACCACGCTGTTTTGATTTTTCCTGCAAGGTTAGCTCACCATAATCACTATCAGAGAATGCTTCCAAGTCAAAGGGTGATTCCCTAGGATACCATAAGCCCAAGTTTGGTTTGCCCTTGAGATACTTGAAGATTCTCTTGACAGCATTGAGATGAGAAGTCTTTGGAGTTACCTGAAAACGTGAACAAACACAATAGCTTCCTCATCCTTTGTCAAAGGCACCTTGGTCTCCATGGGAGTTATTGCAGCTTTCACATTTACAAGATCAAATTTCTTGAGTATCTCAGCTACATACTTGTCCTGAGATATGAAGATTCCTCCCTTGTTCTGTTTGACTTGTAGACCTAAGAAAAATGTGAGTTCACCCATGGAACTCATCTGAACGTCTCTTTTCATCAAGGCATCAAACTCATTACACAGACGTTGTTGGTAGAACAAAAATGATATCATCAACATATACTTGAACTAGCATGATATTCTTTTTATCCCTTTTAATGAATAAAGTCTTGTCAATTGTGCCCCTCTTGTATCCATGCTTCTCTAGGAATGTTGATAAAGTAGCATACCAGCTCTAGAGACTTGATGCAGTCTATTCGAAACGCTTGACGACCTATAAAACCTTATTAGGATGATCAGGATCAACAAAACCAAGAGGTTGTGAGACATAAACCTCTTCATCTATAGTGTCATATAGAAAAGCACTTTTTACATCCATTTGGAATACTATGAACCCCATAAATGAGGTAAAGGCTAAAAATAACCTGATAGCTTCTATTCTTGCCACAGGAGCAAAAACATCATCAGAGTCAATACCTCTTCAAGTGTGTAACCCTTAGGCCACCCAATCTTGCTTTATCCTCACAACCAACCTCTTTCCTCTCTTTGTGTTTCTGTAGACCCACTTTGTACGAATCACCTTCATTCCATGTGGAAGATCTACAAGAACCCATACTTGTTGCAGCTTGAATTGTAACAGTTCTTCTTGCATGGCTTGAACCCAACTGTCATCTTATAAAGCTTCAGCAATCTTTTTAGGTTCCTTCTGAGATAGAAAATAGGTAAACAAACAATGTTGTTGATCTTTGTGATTGTTTCTTTGCTGCTTTTGAATATGACTGAGAAGAGCATGAGCTCCTGATTTTGTCTGTACTTTGCTTCTAGTTTGCACAGCTGACTTAGGATCTACCAGTATTTGAACTTTTTGGTGAAATTATGAATCCTAAGTGTGGAGTAGGACTGACTTTCAATTTCTGTGGCAGTTGTTGAAAATCATTTTATTCACAAATCTAACAGAATGACCCTCTCATCATAATAGCCCTCATCAAAAATTCTTGTGTCAAACTTGTGAAAGATTTCAAGCTCTGGCATAGGTGAATCATTAGGATCAAAACTACTAGTATTAACTGGCTTACTACCAGTATTAACTGAATTAGTACCGGTAGTGCTGTTTTTAGATATTTTTCCTAAATGATTTAAAGCAATTTCTTCTAACTCTCTTCTAAAAGCTAGAATCTTAGGATTATCTTCTGAAGTGTCAGTAGAAGAAGCCTTCTTCTCTTATTGAAGTTCTGTCAAGATCTCTTCTTCTTGAAAATTGTGAAGATTTCCTTGAAATCAGCTTTTCTTCATATTTCTCACAGTGAAGGCACAACAATAAGCTCTACATCCTTATCTTTTTCCTTCAAAAGGCATTATAACTTAAAAGTTGTGAAGTTACCTGCTCTGTTCGTTACTGTCTGAAGCACCTGCATGTGGTTAAGCTTGATTCTCTAAAAAGATACAGGAATAAGTTCATTAGAAACGAGTAAGATAATCAATATCAAACTAACATCCATCATATACCCTAACTCTGCCTTTGAACATTGGGTTTAATACTTCAAGCAAAGAAAATTTAAACAAGCAGATTTACTTCTACGTATCTAACTTCTTTTTAGTTACTAATAAATAAAACCCTAAGAGGCTTTGCTATTAGTGAGTAACCAACTAAGAATCCTGTCATCAGATTTGTTCGGGGCAACAAACTTGGCCAAGAGTACAGCTAGCGGGGGCGGCACATAAAGAGAGATGTGAACGGAATGTTCTGACCAACGCCAAAAGTCTTATATAGCTTGATGATAAAAGGAGTCTGTTATGGATTAGAGATAGTGGCACAACTACAGACAGGGCGACCACACTCAATAAGAGTGCGGCAGTATGGAGTTCACTCTACTGAGGCGTATGTTAGTGACTCCTCTACCTGTATCAATAAAATGCTTATGAACTATTTATATTTAACATAGAACGAAGATAAAGGTATCAGAGCAAACTAGTACATACAACACACTCCTTCTGACCGCATATGTCATCTGATAGTCAAGACAAGAGCGCATATATATACACTACATAAGAGCCAATTTTGTGGCGGGTCATCTCACCCCCCCCCCCCCTCCCCCCCCCACCCCCGGCATAGTTCAATCAATCCTCAATTAAGGTTCTGTTCATTCTTTCAGCAACTCCATTTTGTTGTGGAGTTCTGGCATTACTATACTCTTGTTTTATTCCCTTGTTTCCATAAAATTCAAGCATATCTCTATTCTTAAATTCAGTGTCATTATCTGATCTAATGATTTTAACCCTATGACTAAGCTGGTTTTCAATTTGCCTAATAAAGGTCTGAAGTATGCCACTAGTTTCATCCTTAGAGTCCAAAAAGAATTCCCAACTAAATCTAGTACAATCATCAGTAATTACAAGGCAATAACTTGCATGATTAATGCTTTTCACAGAAGTAGGACCAAAAAGATCCATATGCAAGGTGTGTAGTGGCACAGTGATTAATCCTTCTAGCTTGGCCTTGCAGGAGGCCCTGTGTTGTTTGCCTTTATGGCAGGCAACACAAGTATGGTCATTTTTGAAAAGGTTTCCCTTCACAAGTTTGTTTAGGTTTTTAAAATTGATATGACCTAACCTTCTATGCCATAATATTAGTTATCATATGTGCTTAGCAATCAAACAGCAAAACCGTTTTGCGCAGGAGTAGGTGTCATCATATCAAAACTGTACATATATGTGGTGTCTAGGGACCTTTAAAAGTATCTGATTTTCATCAGGCATCTTAAAGTCGAGAAGACACAACAAGAGCTTTTCAAGAAGATAACTTTGTCAGGCTTTCCAACTGAGTTGGAGTCATACATCTCATACCAATTCGATGAACTAAATACTCAAAGCGTTCTTTTGGAAGCGCCTTAGTAAATAGATCCGCAAGTTGGTATTCTGTCCTGACAAAGTAAATTTCCACAGTACCCTTTCTCAACATGTTCTTTAATAAAATGATATCGGATGTCAATGTGCTTCGTCTTAGAATGTTGGACCGGATTACATGAAATAGCAATGGCACTCTTGGAGTCACAATACATCGGAATCCGATTATACTTATATCCATAGTCAAGCAGTTGAGTACGCATCCAAATAACTTGTGCACAACATGCAGACAAAGAAACATATTCAGCTTTAGCAATTGACATCGCAATACAATCTTGTTTCTTTGAACTCCAACTCACGAGCTTTCCACCTAGAAATTGCAATCCTCCTGATGTACTCTTACAATCATCTTTACATCCTGCATGGTCCGCATCTGAATAGGCAATTAGTTCAAATCCAGAATCCTTCTGATACCATAGTCCCATGTTATAGGACTGTCTCAGGTACTGAAAGATCCGTTTAACCTCTTTGAGGTGTTTGACCGTAGGACGTGCTTGGTATCAAGCACATATAAAAGTAGCAAAAGCAATGTCTGGTCGACTGGCTGTTAGGTACATAAGCCCTCCTATCATACGATGATAAGTCGTTTGATCAGTAGGAGTGCCTTGTAAATCAGCATCCAGCCTCTCAGTTGCCATAGGTGTACTCATGGAAACACATTCATCTAGACCATGTTTCTTTAGCAACTCTATTGCATATTGTGACTGACTTATGAATATGCCACGGGGAGATTGATGAACTTGAAGTCCAAGAAAGAACTTTAGTTCACCCATCATTGACATTTCAAAATTATTTTTCATTAAGTTTGCAAAACGTTTTGAAAAATCTGGATTTGTTGAACCAAAAATAATGTCGTCAACATATACTTGTACAAGTAATATGTCTTCCCCGTGACGTCGTGTAAACAAAGTTGGGTCAATTATACCTTTAGTGAACCCATGTTCAATTAGGAAAGAAGACAATTTGTCATACCATGCACGAGGTGCTTGCTTAAGACCGTATAGAGCTTTTTTCAACCTGTAGACATGATCTAGAAATTCTAAATCAATAAACCCTTCAGAGGTTAGATGACATGGACTTCTTCTTTCAAAGGACCATTAAGAAAAGCCGTTTTGACATCCATTTGAAAGATAGTGATATTCTTATGAGCAGCATAAGCAATAAACATCCGAACAGCCTCAAGACGAGCAACAGGAGCAAATGACTCTTCAAAATCAATGCCTTCTTCCTGCTTATATCCTTTAGCCACAAGACGAGTTTTGTTCTGAACCACAATATTTTCAGCATCACACTTATTCTTCCAAAGCTATTTGAGAGCAATAATATTCTTTCCTTCTGGGCATGGAACGAATTCCCAAACTTGAAGTCTCTCAAATTGATTCAACTCATCTTACATAGACTCAATCCAACTGTGATCTACCATAGCTTTTTTGATATTCTTTGGTTCAATTGTACTGACGGTTAAAGCATACATGCATACCTCAGAATCTATGTGTAACCTTTGACGAGTCATGACAGGTTTGGATGGGTCACCAATAACTTGGTCTAGAGGATGATCTTTTGTCCAAATGTGAGTTGAGGGTTGACTTGATGGAAATTCTGCACATTTGATGGTTCTAGAGCCGTTGTAGATGACTTAATTTCCTCATGACTTAGAGGATTATATGGAACAAACTGTGCATTACCATCAAAATCAGCAGTGTCTTCTTGATTAAATTCATCAGCCACAGTCAAAGAGATTGGAGAAGTTTGTTCGTCAGATATAGTGACAACAGGAGGAGCCTCATGTGTGTCAACAAAGATTGAAGATGTAGAAGATGATTCTTCATGAACTTGAGACGGTTGTGCAGTGGAATTGATGGTTGTATCAGAAGATGTCTTCTCAAAATAGTCTTCAAACATCAGACCGAACAAATTATCCAAATCTTCTTTGGATGGAGTATTCATTAGATTTGCTGATGAATTATGATAGTTAAATCGTTGAAGTTCGGGTTCTAAACAGTCATGTTCAGAAGCCATTGCTGTGAGCTCGTCAAACTTGACATGAATGGTCTCCATTATCATTTTGGTCCGTCGGTTATAAATTCGAAAACCTGTTGATGTTTCCGAATAACCAATAAACACCCCAATGTCTGCTTTTGGTTTCATTTTTCCAAGATCATACGGTTCGATTTGTGGAAACCACAATGAGTCCAAACACATGAAAATAAGCAAATGTTGTATAGTTATGATGATTGACCGATTTTGAGTAAAACAAGCTTTAGCCACTACTTCAGCCAAAGGAAATTCAAGAACTTAGAAAAGATATGCATTAAGTGAGCACTCAACATATTAGACCGATTACGTCTTTCAACTACGACCATTTTGCTAAGGTGTTCGAACAATTAGAAAATAGTTTGCATGATCCTAAACATTTTCATAATGAACTTTAAGAGTTGCGATTTTGAATTTAATACATAACGAATCGTACAAAACTTTGGCTTTGTAATATCAATTGAGCTTGAGTAATGAATTTTCTTGATGATCTCTAAGTTTTCATCTTTCGAGCGAAGAAAATAAACCCACGTATATATAGAAAAATCATCCACTATCACAAGAATATACTTCTTTCTATTGATCGAAGCTACCCTCATTGGACCGCATAAATCCATGTGAAGTAATTCCAATTTGGAATGATCACTTGGAACCAATTTAGGTGGATGAGAAGCTTTCTTGCTTTTTCCCCTTTCACAAGCAGAACAAAGGTGATCCTTTCCATATTTGATGAAGGTCCTAGGTTTAGGATCTGACTAGCCTTTATAAGACGATAGATAACTTGGATAAATCCAAATCAACTATATGAGAGACACTGACTATGAAAATCAAGTGTTAATGCGGAATCTTAACACAAGAGTAAAGAAGAAACGATAATACTAATTTGCTATAAAGCTCTATGCTTCTATTGATATTTCTCAAAAACGTGCTTCTAACATTGTGCCTTAGGGTTACTCTTATACACAAAGGAAAACCCTAATGGGCTTTTACAAACGTCAAAGGATAATACATATCCTTTCCTAAGATATCTCCTAAGATATCTCTAAGATAACTATTACTATTCTGTTACACAAACAGACTTAACTATAAACAGAACTAACTATGACCAGTACTAACTACTCTACCAGTACTAACATTATACGAAAGCCAAGACTTTAACTAAGTACTATGCCAAAATTGAACTTAATACTAACCGAACTAACTATGACTATACCAGAATAACTGTTAAACTACCAGTATTTTAAGTCTTTACATCTATTTTCCCAACAATCCTCCCCTAACTTGATCTTCACTTGTGAACTTCAAGTTCCTTCAAAACATTCTTGATCTTTACTTTATAATACTTTAAGCTTTCTGAGGATGTTGTAAATAGAATTCTTCAAGTTGTTCTTGATCTGCAACACTTCAAGTCTTCTCTTTTTATCTTTGCAGCAACTATTCTTCAAAGCTCTTTCAGCAACACCCAGATATAACAGCAACATTGGACAATTTATGTACATCAACATCATAGAGTTTTTAGTCTATTCTCATCACTTCCAGGTGTGTTCACACGCCTGTAGCAGGTGAATCCATGAAAATGTTTAATGGATTTGATGTCTCTTTACCAGTTAGCCATTCACTCTGGAGTAGTCAGTCCTTTGGCCACCAGAAAGGTGTATGTCCATGGTTAACTGAAAACCATTTCAACTCTCAGTACATGAAACATTGGTGAGTTGAATACCATATGGTTTTTGGCAAACCATTACAGCCATAAACGGATTTGATATGCCTTTACCTGTAGCCGTTTGCTCGGCTATCCAATCCTTTGGCACTTAGAAAATGTAAATTCATGGTGGATTGAAACCATGTCAACTCGTTGTACAAAAACATGGTTGATTGATGTACCATCCACTTTTTGGTAAAGTGTCAACCATCTAATATGGATTTGCAATTTGTCTTTACCATAAGCCATAATCTCATGGACTATTATGCTTCCACACCTTTACCCAGACCACAGAGCACCACAACCTTGTGGGCTAGCCTACTCTTCACTTAAATAGATATGGTGAGTTGAAAAACCAAACAACTTATTTGCAAGTTGTCAAACCATAGAACGATTGAAGTCTTTACCAAGAACAGTTGGCTCCTGGACTATAGCCATGTTCTTGATGTTGAGAAGACATGTTGAACTGATAACCATTGTGTTATGTTAGTGCATAGCACCTCCACCAAGTGTTATCCTTCTCATCTCTAATCCTGATTTTCAACCTTCAGACGTCATACTCCCTATTGCCAGCTTGCTTTTTCCATCATTTTCAACATTTATAAGCAATCCTCTTTCATCTTTCCTTCTAGAAGAAGCTTCAGTTTTCATCTTAGTTTGACATACCTCAGCAGATAAAGGATATTTTCTTTCAGACAACATATAAATATCCATTGACTCCAAATTTAAACAGTGTACTCTACAGGTATCATAATATCTCCAACTTATGATCCTTTGCTGACTTAAACAAAACCCAAACAGGACTATCTGTACTACGAGTTCCTTCGTCAAACATACTTTTTAAATACTTCCAAAATATCTTCTCTAAGCTTATCCTCGGTCCATCCATCCCATATCTAAACATTACAATCCTTATAAAACTCAGTAAGATCATCTCTAGATAGAGACTTCAACATAGCACAAATACTGTATATCTAATTCATACCAGCTTCCCTAACTATTTGGATACCTCCTTTTTCATCTTCTTGAAGATCTTATAAGTAGCTATACTAGGTGTTTTCATAGCTACAGGAACAGGATTAATTGGAATTTTTGTACCTGTGACAGACTCTTCTTGTTCATCAACTTCATCTGAACCTTCAGAAACATCCTTATCAATGTCTGTATGCACTCCTCTTCTTGCCATCTGTTTTCTTCTTTTTCCAGACTTCTTGGTTGGCTCATCATCCTTTGCTTCATCATCTTTCATTCTTTTTGGAGTCTTTGTCTGAAGCTCTTCACCAAATCTTTTCAAACTAGCTTTAGTGGCTTCAAAATGTATTGGTGCAAAGGATTCAACCTGTTTCACAAGCTTGTCAAATTCTTCCTTGACTTCTTCAAAACTCAATTTCTTCAGCTGAGATAACTTCCATGTCCCCTGATTTTTCAAATAATTCATCATATAAGCTTTAAGCTGGATGGGTCATGAGCTATTTCTTTTAGCTCTAGCTCTTTCTTCTCAAATTATTTCTTTCCTTTGATCGAACAAGAATCAACCATTCTTTGCAAAATCTTTCTCCTTGTGTGTCCCTCCTGCACTGCTTTTGAACAACTCTGTAATTAAAAATTAGCTTCAAGCTTGCACTAATTAAATCCCAATCTTCATTTGAGTAATGCAGAACTTCAAACTGAACTTGAGATTTTTCTTTTCTTTTGTTGCTCATTCAACTCTTCTTCTTCTGCAATTCTTTGAGCTAAGAGTGAATCCAAGTGTATTTGTTTAGCCTCCTCTTCTTTCTGTAAAATCCATCTATTCTTCAGCAAGGCTAGCTTCCTCTTGTAGAATTTGTTCTTTTGACTTCTTAGGAGTTTCTTCACTTAGCATAGGAGCTTTTCCTTCTCTTTGTCCTTTATCTTGAGAAGAAGTAGACTTCTTAGCACCAACAGTACTAACTAGTTTATTGCAGTAATAAGTATGTTCACTAACTAACAGTACTAAGTTTCTAATACTGCAGTATAACTCCATTATCAGTATTAACCTTGTGCAACACCGATGCATCAACTTCGTCTTGAAAATTCTAAAACTTAAACTAACTTCATTCCCTTAAGCCTCTTTCTTCCTTGTATCTCCTTCCATTGTCCCAATAGACCTATGGCTTTAAGAGGAATTAACCTTGGAGAGGAGTTTTTGGCAGCGTTCAAGAGTATTTGGACTTATTTCTTCCACTTGTTCCTCCCCTGAAGTATTTACTCTTGTTGTAGAAAGAGTAACCAATCCTTGTACTCTGAAGAATCCTAGAGGATTCATCGTGTCTTATTCCTCACCCTGGACAACCTCAGGTTCTTCCTCTTCAGAGTCTGACAAAACCAAATTCCTCCTTTTCAAAAACCCTTCCAACTTCTTCACTTTCTTGACTAACTTCACAATAGCATTTCCCATGGTCAGCTTGGTTTGTTTGAGATCCGTTTCCAGGCTGTCAATTCTTGATATCAACTTAGGAACTCTTGAAAAGTGAGATCCATCCATGGGCATCTTGAATTTGGGCCTTTCTGTGGTGTGAGCAATGTAGGTGGACAGGAGATAGCTCCTCATAAATGTGCTCAAATGGTGTAGGTTCAGTGTCAGGAATTGGTGTAGGTGTAGGTGTAGATATAGGTATAGGTGTTGGTGAAGTTGTAGGGATAGGTGGTGGTGTAGGTGTAGATATAGGTATAGGTGTTGGTGAAGTTGTAGGGATAGGTGGTGGTGTAGGTGTAGGGATATGTATAGGTGTTGGTGAAGTTGTAGGGATAGGTGGTGGTGTAGGTGTAGGTGTTGACTGAGGTGATGATGTAGAGGGTCATAGAGGGTGGATGAAAGATGGTTTGATTGAGACCACAACATCAGTTTTTTTACCTGACCTGCATTTTGGGTTTTGGCAACAAGTAACATAGCCGTCAATACAGGTCTTCGGTGCCCCTCGAAAAACCCTATTTAATTCCCCAAAATCTTTTTGGTCAGGCTCAAACTAGATAAAGGTTTTATTTCCGGTTGGATGTTTCAAAACAGTAGCAGAAACGAGGATACATCAAAAACTTTGTCTTGCTTCTCAAATTTGCCACTATACCATCAAAATAAGTTTTGAAAAATTATAAATTCTAACAGTGGATAGACAGATCAAAGCAGTAGCAATATTGCTACCGAATTGATCCCATCTACCACTTTTAGAGCTTATACAGTGTAAAAGATGGTGGACTAAAAATCTCCATTGGGGTGTGAAAAAACTTTTTCCCAAAAGTGACGGTTTTCCATCAGAAGATACCACGCTATTTGGCACCCACCCCCTCAAAAAGTTCATCATTTGGCAACATAGTAATCCCTGTGGCGTCATCTAATTGAAGTGAATCGCGAATAGACGCCTCAGTGATTGTATACCTAATGTCATCAATGGTTGCCTTTATTTCTAGAGTCCCATTAGCGTGGGTATTGGTAGTAGCAGTCTGCCAAAACTATTTTACAAGGGAATCATAGATAGTTGGATTAGTAGTTAAGGCATACCTAAGGTTGGAACCTCAAAGAAAATCCACTATCTCAGCAAACCCTGCACTTTCATCAGGCTTGCGCAAGAAATCCCACTTGATTGTGTTTGTCACAATACTTTAATTGAGCCATTGGACAATCGTATGAATACTTGGGTTTTGATGCGAGGGGTTTGTAGATGCTGGTAACAAAACGCTTGACTATTTTCATTATAAAGTGAAAGAGGATTTTTACTTTGCGAAAAGGAGTTAGCAATAAAAAGATAAGTATGAAAGAGAAATCAAACTTTATCTATATATAGCTATTCTGACGTACGACAATGGCGCCGTAAAAATCTCTAACGGTAACATTTGACAGTGATAAAACAGAAAAAGTCAAATTTCCCGCAACCAGCATTAAAATTAGCCTACCAGAATTAAAAATTACACTACCAGACTTAATTTTGGTCAACCAGAATTAATTAAGATTCAACCCGAATTAATTCTTTTTCAACCAGAATTAAGTATGTAACTTAAGAATTTAAACAAAGCTTAAAAACCATTATTTACTCCCGCCTTTTCATCGCACTTCAATGCTATTTCCTTCATAATTATCTAAACAAAGAAACCATAACTACAAAAGAAATTGTATAACAAAATTAATCAAAAACTAACTACCCGACTTAATACTGCTAAACTACCAGTATTAATATGACATAACTACCAGTATTAATATGACATAACTACCAGTATTAATGTAAATTTAACTAACAGTATTAAGACTACTTAGCTACCAGAATTATACAAACTATACAACTACGCCTCCCCTTAAATGTTGCTATGGGTTGATCATACCAATGCTAACCACCAAGTAATTAAATCGTGGTCCATCAAAAGGTTTGGTCAACAAGGCTGCTACATTAAATCGTGGTGATATTTTCTCCACACTTATGAGCTTCTCTCATAACAAGCTCTTATGAATGATGACGAATCGCGATGTGCTATTCATTAGAATGATATACTGGGTTCGTCACAATGCAATTGTGCGTTCATTATCAATTGGATTTTGGTATTCATGAAATTGAAACCATAGTCCAACAATTGATTTTGAACCCACAATACTTGCCCACAGCAATTTGCAGCAGCTACATATTCAGCTCCAGTTGTTGAAGTGGCCATAATTGTCTATTTCTTACACTGCCATGAGATAAGTCTTTGTCCAAGAAATTGACAACCACCTGTTATGGATTTCCTGTCAGGTTGGACCCTCCAACCATAGTCCATCTATCAAGATAATTGCTTCCAAGTCAAAGGGAGATTCCCTAGGATACCATAAGCCCAAGTGTGGTTTGCCCTTGAGATACTTGAAGATCCTCTTGACAGCATTGAGATGAGAAGTCTTTGGAGTAACCTAAAAACATGAACAAACACATACTGCATACATAATATCAGTCCTAGAAGTCAGTTAAGTACAGAAGGGAACCTATCATCAATCTGAACAAGTGTACATCTACATCAAAAAGTTTTCCTCATCCTTTGTCCTAAGGCTAATTTGGTCCCTCCATGGTGTGAAGTGCAGCTTCACAAATTTTACAAGATCAAATTTCTTGAGTATATCTCTACAATACTCGTCTTGAGATATAAGATTCCTCCCTTGTTCTGGCGTTGACTTGTAGACTAAAAAAATGAAGTGTCACCATGGAAATCATTTGAGAAATCTGCTTTGCATCAAGGCTTCACACCATCACACCAAGACGTTGTTGGTAGAACCAAAAATGATATCCTCAACATACACTTGAACCAGCATGATATCCTTCTAGTCTCTTTTAATAAATAAAGTCTTGTCAATCGTTCCCCTTTTATATCCATGCTTCTCTAGGAATGTTGATAGAGTAGCATACCAAGCTCTAGGAGCTTGATGCAGTCTATACAAAGCTTTGACCACCTTATAAAACTTTGTAGAAGATGATCAGGATCAAACAAATCCCGAGTTGTGAGACATAAACCTCTCAGCTATAGTGCCATACATAAAAACACTTTGAACATCCATGGAAACTATACCCCATAAATGAGCAAAAGGCCAAAAACAACCTTATAGCTTCTATTCTTCACAGAGCAAAAACCATCATCATAGTTAATACCTTTCTTCCTAGTGTGTAACCCTTGGGCTACCAATCTGGCTTTGTTCCCCACAACCAACCCTCTTTCATCTCTTTATTCTGTAACCCACTTGGGTGCCATTCCACCTTCATTCATGAGGGTAGATCTACAAGAACCCATACTGTTTGTAACTTGAACTGTAACAGTTCTTCTTGCATGGCTGAACCCACTGTCATCCTTGTAAAGCTTCCAGCAAACATTTAAGGTTCCGTCTTAAGATAGAAAACATGTACACAACAATGCTGTTGATCTTTGTGATTGTTTCTTTGCTATTTTTGAGTATGACTGAGAAGAGCATGAGCTCCATGATTTGTTCTTTCACTTTGCGCCTATTTGCACAGCTGACTTTAGATCACCAATATTTGACTTTTTGTGTGATACTATGAATCCTAAGTGTAGGAGTAGAAACTGACTTCAATGTCTGTATGAAACTGTTGAAGTTCAGTTATCACAGCACCCTCCTCACAGTAAAAAGATGCCTCATCAAAAATTCCTGTCTCAGCTTGAAAAGATTTCGAGCTCTGGCAAGTAAGCATCATGAATCAAGCCTAACCAGGTATGAACTGCTGACACCAGTATTAACTGAATGGGTACTGGTAGTGTTGTTTTCGGACTTTCCTAAATGCTTTAGCAATTTCTAATTTCTTCCTTCCAACTCCTTCTAAAAGCCTGAATTCTTAGGATTGTCCTTCTAAAGGGTCCAATAGAGGAATCCTTCATCTCTTTTGGAGGTTCTTCAGGTCTCCCTCCTGTCTTTGAATTGGTGGAAGAATGGCCTGATTCATCTTTTTCTTCAGAATCTTGACAGCAGAAGGAACAACAATTAAGCTCTACTTCCTCTTCTTTACTTTTTCCTTAGAAGCAATTGACTCAGGAGTTTGTGAATACCTACACTGTTCGTTTCCCTCTGAAATACCTGTAATTTTGTTTTAGCTTGATTCTCCTAAGATACAGGAATATAGTTCAATAGAATCATTATGAGAGTCACTATTAAACATCATCTATATCCTACTCCTTTGACAAATTGGGGTTTTCATTCAGAAAATTAACAAGCAGATATCGTCTACTACTTTTGGTTACTAAATATAAACCCTATGGCTTTGCTGTTATAGTGAGTAACCAACTAGAAATCCCACATCAGATTGTCAATCAAAACTTTCCAAGCACACTAAGAGTATCTCGAATGGTAACATGACACCCAAAAAGGTCTTATGTACTTATATTTGGTTTGTGGCCAAACAAAACTCATATGGAGTTTTGTGTTTAAGGTTTTTGTCACTCTTACCCCTCATTAGAAAAAATATAGCAAGCAGTACTAACTGCTTCTGCCCAAAAAGTAGTTGGTAGGAGGAATCTGCTAGCATGTTCTAGCAGCCATCAATTAGGTTTGTTCAATCCTCTCAGCAACTCTATTTTGTTGTGGAGTTCTGGCATTACTATACTCTTGTTTTATTCCCTTGTTCCTACAAATTCAAGCATATCTCTATTCTTAAATTCAGTGCCATTATCTGATCTAATGATTTTAACTTTATGACTAAGCTGTTTTCAACTGCCTAAATAAAGTCTGAAAATGCCACTATATTTCATCCTTAAGAACCAAAAAGAATACCCAACAAAATCTGTACAATCATCATGATAACAAGAACAATAACTTGCATGATTAATGCTTTTTACAGAAGTAGGACCAAAAAGATCCATATGCAAGGTGTGTAGTGGCTTGGTGATCAATCTTTCTAACTTGGCCTTGCAAGAGGCCCTATGTTGTTTGCCTTTTATGGTAGCAAACATGGTGTGTCATTTTGAAAACCTTGGAAGGTAAACCTCTGACAAGGTTTCCCTTCACAAGTTTGTTTAGATTTTAAAATATTGATATGACCTAATCTTCTATGCCACAATTTAGATTCATCAGATGTGGCCTAGCAATCAAACAGGCAAAACCTTTAACTGAGAAGGTTCGTCATGTCAAAACTGTAACATTGTTGTGATGGCTAGGACCTTTAAAAGTATCTGATTTTCATGACATCTTAAAAGTCATAAGACACAACAAGACAGTTCATCTTATAAAAAGAAACTTATTGCTCTTATTACCACAGATTTATGATACTTGAGAAAAGGTTAAAATGCCCTAATTCTTTCACAAAGGACACACGATCAAAATCTAAATACCTAGCTCTTATTCACCTTTTCCAGATAATGTACCTTTGCTACTTCCAAAGGTAACAAGATTCCGCCCATTGAATACTTCAAAATCCTCTAGTTGATCCTTGTTAACCTGTCAATGTAACCCTGAAGCATACCACTATCAAATATACCGCAAATCTACAATTTTCTTCATGGATGTTCCTGCACATAAAAGAGAAATTAGTTTGCTCTAGGGACCCATGCCCTTTGCAGGCCTTGGAGGTCTGCTTGTTGGCACCATTAGCATGTCTTAGTTCTAATACAATAGGCCACTGTTATAATTGAAGTTTGGCCCTTTTGTTCCTCCAATTATAACTTGCTGAGGTCTTAATAGCAGATCCCCAACTTCCTATTATAGCATTAGTATATCCATATGTGCGGTAGAATTGCAAAAGCCTCTTACAATGAATATAAGTGAAAAAATCCTTCTTTGATTATTGATTCATCTGTGGTCTTTTAGACTCACAATGTTTGAGGTCGTTGTGAGGAGCCTGTTGTCTTGGTCTAACAGAATAAAACGTTAGGACTAACAAATTAACGTTAGCCTATCAGAACTAATATTAGCATCAAATTAAACTTTGCTACCGAGCATTATGTTGTACTGATCTAGAAACAAAATTATTAGAAGTGATTAATAATCCTTTTGCAATTGTCCAAACTAGTTTTGTCCATCCCATTACCAGTATTAACGAACCCTTTATACCTCAAGCTTCCTTGCCATTTCTTTCATAATAGTCCGCAATCCTTTAATTTAAATGACTTAGAATCCACAAACAAAACATTTTTCTTTGTAAAAAGAGTACCTCCCCTAGTTCTCTTTTTCAATCATATCATCCCAATTTCTTCCTAATAACTTTATAGTTTCATTATCTTTGAGATCGTTTGCCTAGGAGTTTTTATATGTAGAGGTTGCCTAGGAGTTTTTACGTGTTTTGCACAACTAGGTTCAACTTCTTGTAATTCAGACATAACTTTTTCATTAGTTATTTCCAACCTTGACTTAGACATCTCATTTGGTACACTTAAACTTTCTGATTCAGTCTCAAAAGAGTGCTCAGAGGTATTTCCACAAGATCCTTCACTGTCATTTGATTGACAGGTAGAATGCTCAGAAGAATTGTCATCTGAGACACTAATTTCAGGTTTTTGAGGACCCTTTTTACCATAAACATACAAAGAATCATCAATTTCCTCTTGTGGTTTAGGAGTATAATCTCCACTTAAGGGATGTGGAACACCTTTAAAATCATTAGTCTTTGTAAATCTACTGTACAAAGGTTTTCCTATTGAATCCTCTTTTGAACATTTAAAAACAGAAAAGTTCATTTCTTCCTCATAACTTAGAACCTCATTGTTTGATTGTATTTCAAATCCTAAGCCAACTTTACTATTTGAACTCATGCCAGAATCAATTAATCTCCAAAGATTCTTGGAAGAATCTTTCCATGAATCTAATGTTTTCTGCAATTGTTCCTTTTCTTTGACAGCTTTCATTCCTATTCTCCTATATCTTTTAAGCTTTTCATCTTTTTCATATATTTCATTAGCCTGAAATGTAAGCTTTTCATTTAGAGAAAGTTGCTGTTTTTGAAAAGTAACAAGTTGAGCTTCTAGTTTCTTAACAGCTTGACTATAGGCAAGTATTTGTGCTTCTTGATCACCTAACTGATTCATTTGTTCATCACATAGTGTTTTAAGAGTATTGTATGAATCAATGCAAGTTTTAGAACACAAAGTTACCTCATTGCTTGAGCTGATAGCCATAAGTGCATGATTTGTTTCTTCAGCTTCAGTATGTTCTCCCCAATTGACAATCCCATCATCCATTGTCAGCAAACCCATCTGATTCTTCTCTTGCTTCCCAGCTTCTTGATGTTGATAAAATGAGTCTCTCTTCTTCTTTCCATCATGTGTCCCCTTTGCTGTACATTCCCTAGCAAAGTGACCAGTGTTGTGACAAGTGAAACATTCAAGCTTCTTTTTTGTCAAAACCAACAGGTGTTTTTCCATCCACGCGAACTCTCCTTCCTGTTTTCTTATAGAACTTCTTCATTCTAATAGCAATCATTGCTATTTGCCAATTAATATCCATCTCTTCAATATCCACATCATCAATTTGTTCCAGATCTTCATGAAGTAAGTCCCAGTCCTCTGATTGTTTGGCAAAAAGGGAATAGATTACTTCATCAGCAAAACCAGCAAGAACTTCTTTTTCAGGAATATTGGTTGAAGAAGTAGAAGGAGTGCAAGAACTGTATGCACCAGAAAAACCAGACTTAACCTTATTAGTGCTACTTTTGCTTTGGAGATAACAAAAAGCTAAATTTTGAGGCACTTGAAGATGTTTTTGAAGCACCTTGAATTTTCTTGCTCAAACTCTAGGTTATTGTCACAAATCATCAATAGATAAATTGTCAATCTCTGGATTAGTTCTCAATTTGTCATTGCAGATTTGACCCATGCTGGGGGGCAAAAGATCCTGAGAAATTTATGTTTGCCATCTTCAGTTGATAACTTCTGCACCACTGAGCTTCCAAATTAAGGAAAGTAGCTGTTGAAATCTGTCATATTCCCTTTTCTACCCTTCTGATTTGGGATATTTTAAATGCTTTCTCAAACCGTTGTTTGAAAACAGCCTTTTGCATTTTTTTTGAATTAGCATTACCACCAAATCTAGTTTTGATGGCTTCCCAAATCTCTTTTGCATCATCCATTCCATGAAATCTTCTCATATGTTCTTTTGGAATGGCCATCAGCAAGATATTCTTAGCCTCACTTTATCTTTTCAACAGCTTGAATCTCTGCAACAGTAACTGGTGAAAGTATTCGAACAATACCATCCTTACCAGTTGAAATTCTCTTCTTGGAGTTTCCATTCTGAATTACCTTTCATACTTCATTATCAATGTATTCAAGATAATGCTCCATCTCCATAGCCCATATATCATACTCCTCCTTCTTCAGAATTGGGAGTTTGAAGTTGATATTTGAAGTAGAGTGGTTTGAGGAAATCCTTGTTGTTGTTGTTAGGTGCATTTTAGCACCAGTGTCTGATGCTCTTCATGGTTTGGATTCTTCATCATTTGAGATGTTGTGAGAAACTCAATCATAGCAGGCTTGAGACATTTTTTATAGAAATTGTAGGAGAGTGTTTGTTTGTGATCTTAGTGATTTCTTCTTTCTCAGAGAGTCACTCTAAAAGCTATCGAGACCACTTGTAGGCGGTCCTAGGTTCTAGGATCTGAATAGCACTTTTGAAGGACTATAGCAAAACTTGGATAAATCCAAATCAACTATATGAGAGGACCTGACTATGGAATAATCAAGTGTTAATTAATGGGAGAAATCTTAAACACCAGAATTAAGAAGTATGTAGAGAAACGATATTCTAAAATTGCTATTAAGCTCTATGCTTCTATTGATATTTCTCAAAACGTACATAACATTGTGCCTTAGGGTTCCTCTTATACACCAAGGAAACCCTAATGGGCTTTACAAACGTCAAAGGATAATACATATCCTTTCCTAAGATATCTCCTAAGATATCTCTAAGATAACTATTACTAATATGTTCATTAACAGACCATAACTATAAACAGAAACTAACTAGACCAGTACTAACTCTAGTTACTGTACTCCACCAGAGTACTAACTTGTACTTGCAGGTATTAACTCAATACTAACAGAACTAACTATTACTACCAGACTTAACTGTTATACTACCAGTATTAAGTCTGTTACAATCTATTTTCCCAACAAAAATCATTAGAGTTTGTACTTGTAATAACTGGCACATAATTCATTGATTTTGTTAGACTATCAATATTAAACAGCCACTTTGGACCATCACCTGTAACAATAGGTTTATTCTCCAAGAACCTAATGTGTAAGTTTTCTTCTACTTTCCTAGTTCTAATGTTGTATACTCTAAAAGCCTTACTAGTCAATGAATATCCAACAAAGAAACCATCCTCAGATTTTCCATCAAACTTGCCAAGATGATCTAAGGTATTAAGGATGGTAACATGACACCCAAATGGTCTCATGAAGCTTAGAGCAGGAGTTCTATATCTAAACAATTCATAAGGGGTCTTGTTACGAGGCTTAACTATAATTACCCTATTCTGCACATAGCAAGCAGTATACACTACTTCAGCCCAAAATGTAGTAGGTAACTTAGAGTCAGCTAACATGGTTCTAGCAGCCTCAATTAGTGTCCTATTTCTCCTTTCAGCAACACCATTTTGCTGAGGAGTTTCTTAAGCTTATACTAATTCCCTCTTAATGTATTTCTTTTCACACAAAACTCATTCATAACTCTATTCTTAAAACTCTTTGTCCTAATTGCTCCTATCTGACTGATTTTTTCTTTCTTATCAACTAGAGTTTCTATCTTGTTATAAAGTTCTTAGGATGCCACCTAGTATCATCCTTAGAGGTAAAAAGAAAAACCAAGTAAATCTGCTATAATTCATCAGTGACCACAAGACATATTTCAATTCATTAAGCTGCTCACAAAAGTTAGACCAAACAAGTCCATATGCAACATGAATAAAGGCTGAGTAATAGAGTTCTAGATCTTAGACTTACAAGAGGCTTTATGTTGCTTTCCCTTAAGGCAAGCAACACAAGTTTGGTCATTTTCAAAACATTTTGCAGATACACCCTCACAAGATTATCTTTAACCAGTTTATTTATAGTTTTAAAGTTTATATGACCAAAGGCCTCCTATGTCCATGCATTGATTCATCAAGTGTGGCCTTTTGCAAACAAGACAAGTTAAGCTCTCTAGGACAATATTTTTTATATCAACCACCTTTACATGTTGTTCTTTCTAGGAACTTTAAGTAAAACCTGACTTTCATCAGGTAACTTAAAATTAGGAGACAGAACAAAACATGCAGTGTCAGTAAAAAGAACACTGTTCTTTTTGTCACACATCTGTGAGACACTAAAAAGGTTAAACTGTAACTCCTTGACAAAGTACACATCCTCAAAATCAAGCTTACCAGTTTTAAGAGTTCATTTACCAGTAATTCTTCCTCCTCTGGCTCCTCCCCCAAAGGTAACATATCCTTTATCAAATTCCTTGAAGTCTGAGAGATAGGACAAGTTGCCTGTCATGTGCCTAGAGCATCCACTATCAACATATCCTTGATCTTCTTTTTGTGGATGACCCTGCACATAAAAATAAGAAAACCAGTTTCCTTTAGGGACCCAAGCCATCACTGACTTGGATCTGCCTCGTACAACAATATAATTTTGTCTTTTGAAAGTAATTGATGCACTGTTAAGTTTGGTAGGTCTCCAAACCCAACATGCTGAGGCCTTAACAGCATTAACCTGATTTGTCCTGACAGCATTAACTACTGCTGAAGTTGGCCTAGCAGTATTAACTATTTTTGGCTTAGTAGTATAAACTTTTTGGTTAAAGTTTTTGTTAGTTAATGCTGTTCTTGATTGATAGGGCCTCTTTACAATTGATTGTGCTAATTTTGAAAAACATGACATTGGTCTAGCACTATAAATTGTAGTTTTGGGATGGGCATAATTAACAGGCCTGGCAGTATTAAGTGGTTTTAGGCCAGTTTTTATTAAAACTGCTCTGGGAGTCATGTTCCTGTGAGAGTTAGGGTGTGCCTTTTTAGCAGAATAGTTATAATTCACCCTTGTATAATTATTTCTCATTAAACAATCCCTTCCCTTTGATGGTTAATTGCAGTGAGCAGGTATACTGGTAAAGAATTCCAACAAATAAAAACATGCTTTATTATACTCACAAATCCACCCTCCTAGCTGTTGGGATTTTAGATTATTATAGTCTTCTTTGATTCTCCCTATAGGTTTATGTGCTCTCATACTTCTCTGCATACTTAACAGGTTTCCTAGCTGGTTTTTCATGTTGTTTAACAGATTCTATCTTAGTGGGAAAAATAGTTTGCTTCTCTTTTTCTGACACCAACTTCTTACCCAATGGGGCATCAGGTTTTCTTAATCTCAATAGAGGTATCTTTACAGACACTCTTACTGTCCTTAGGTCCATAACCTTCAAACTCAGGTTGTTGGAACTCTTCAAGACCAGAGTTGGACAAATGAATAGTTGGGGGGTGCAAATAAGCCTGTATGTAGGTGGAGGGTGGAAACAAATTATAGCTTACAAAATACAAAACATTTTCTACTGTTTCAGATATTTGACTCCACTATTATTTTATCTAAAAGCCTCTTAGAAGCATTTTCAAATTTGTCAATTTAAATCTAATTGCTCTCTTTATCTTTCTTAAGCTTCTCTATCTCACTTTTAAGAGCATTGATTTATGAGTCTTTAAATGAGGCATCTCTTTTTAGAACAACAATTTGGTCACAAAACATAACCTCATTTTTTTGTAAAAGACAAGTTGTTCTTCTACATATGCTAAACCTCTTTTATAGGTAGCTAGATTAAACTCAGATTTATTAAACTCTATTCTTAAATTTTCGTATTGAGTTTTAAGAGTTTCAAAGCTTTTAAGACAAGTGTTAGTATAAGTTTTGTCATTATGTACCCCTGAGTTTGACAAAGCCATAAGAGCCATGTTGTAGGTACTTCCTCATCTGCCATAAAGCTCTAATCAAAACCAACTCCATCAATAGCCACCATAGCTTTGGAAGAAGTTTCTTCCGCATTCACAGTCCTTCTTGAGCTGTCGTGATTCCTGTTCCTATTATATTGATTCCTAGGACCTCTGCATTCCCTTGCAAAATGTCCCATGTTATGACAGTTGTAACATTCTATCTTGGACTTGTCATATCTAGCAGTATCACTCCTATTGATAGTGATCTTCTTACCAGTTCTCTGGAAATACCTTCTTGCTCTCATGCTCAGTAAGGCTAACTGCCACTTCAAATCCATTTCTTCTAGGTCATCTTCATGGATTTGTTTAAGGTCTTCATGAACAAGTTGAGACCCGTTTGGTTGATTTTCCAAAAATGCATAGACAGTGGCATCACTTAAGTTAGCAGTACTATATGGAGTATCAGCAATACTAACAAGAGAGTTAACATTTCTAACTTGAACATTGGCAATATTAACTTCATTAGTACTGTTAGGAGATAGATTGACCCAAAAGGCCATGTTATCGACGAGCTTGAGTTTTAAGTTTGAGTTTGGTTTCTTGATTTACAGTTCTTTTGACCTCTTGTTCAACAATCTAAAGTTTGTTGTTGAGATCATCAATGTTATTATGTTCAAGATCTGATTTATTCTCCAGACCATACATTGAGTGTTCCATTCAGAAGGCAGACTTCTCAAAAATTTTTAAGTTGAGATCTTCTTGAGAGATGTTTTCAACCTAAGATGCCAACTGGCTAACAATTTTCTAAGCCTGTTAAAAATAGAGATAAAGTGACTCTGTGCTTGGAGCATTGAAGTTTTCATACATTCTGCTTTTAGAAGTGTCTTTTGAGTCTCCTTGTGGCCTCATTACCACCAAATCTTGTTTGTATGGCATCAAACAAAGGTCTTGGGGTGGGGGGGCCCCCATACTTGTATGGATTGGAATGTCAAGTTGATGTTCATGGGAAGTGCCATATTAGCAATTATTCTTGCTTTTACATCATTCTTCTTTTGGCCTTCTCTTCAGTAGTAACAGGACCTGGTATCATTGAAGTAGAAGTACCATCAGCATTTGCTGTTGTTCGTGCTATTGGTTTGAAAGAGTTTCCATTCTCTATGACATCCCATAGAGCATAGTCTTGAACTTGAAAGTATTGCTCTATTCTTAGTCTTCACATCTCATATTCACCTTGTTTGAGACATTGGGTGCAACTTTGCAGTAGCAAAATGGTTTGGCAAGTTTTAGATCCAACCTCTTTGTGGTGAATAAAAGTTCTACTTGTTTGTTTCTTCTAGATCAAAGTTTCAGACATAAGCTCTGATGATACCCTTGTAAATCCCAAACTCAAATATATTTTTTAGGCTTTGTAAAGATTATGTTACTTTAGATAATCCAAGAATACAATGGTATTAAAAACCTATTATGAATACTAAAGAGTATGCTGAATCTACTCTTTAATACCTTAGAGAAATATTAATTAAAACAGTAAACTTGGATATGGACAATGATATATCCAAAATGCTTTCAATATTATTATAATGTATAATACCGAAGGTACTTGTCTCAGTATTAGGGTTCTTACACCTTGCAGCTATGACATGCAACTCTATTGAATATGTATATATGATAACCAGAAACTAGGATCTCCTTTTATACAACAAGGAGTACTTTACAAGATAACTACAAACTTTGAAGATATCAAGATCTTCTATTATTCTTAATCATATAATATCTTTCTAAATTTTAAGATATACACCTTTTTGAATAAGTCCATACATATCTCTTCACACGTCTTTATCTTCATGCAGTCATTATCTTCTTCTGGCAGTCTTAAGTCTTTCAGCAGTATTAAGTTTTTCTTCAGCGTATTAGTTAGATACAAGCAGTACTAAATTTTCACTAGCAGATACTAATCAGTTAGTAATGGGTAGTTTATAATCTGAGCAGGTAAAACTTTTTACTCTTGGCAGTCTAAGAGTAAAGACTTTTAATTCATAACAGAAAAACAATATCCTTGTGTTGAAGAGTTCCAACCAACTTGGTGGTAGTCGCTTCTCGGATATAGTGTGTTGGTTCACCTTTAGGATGTTTTAGGGGACATTTAAATTTTACCTTTTCTAAGACCTTGACCAAGTTTTAGGATTGGTGTTTGTTTCACATTCCTTACAGAAGTGTTTGATAAGGGTTTCTTTGTTATTTGTACGGAACTATTTCTTTTTACTATGTTAGACTCCAAAATTTCAGAATCCTCTGCAGAGTGCCGGTTCCCTACGTTTGAACTGGCCGGTTCTCTTGTAGAGGGAACCAGAACCGCCGATTCTATAGTAGACGTTTCTTCATCTATAGGACTCAATTTTTCTGTTTTTGTTTTGCTAGTAGAAGCTATACCCTCTGTGAATCTAAGCCCATGTTTATCTTTTAGTGATCTTTGGTTATCAATCATTTCTTGCAAGAAGTAATTACTACTTTTGAAACTAGTTAGTTTTAAAGATAGTGAGTTTACTTTAGATCAAAGTTCAACACAAGTTTCACATTCGACACTGGCTTCTTTGTTCTTTTCTAGTTGATCTAGCTTTTTTCTAAGATTGTCAATTTTGTTTTTTAATAGCTCATTTTTAGTCTTTAGGTGTTTGTTTTTGTTGATTATCCTAAGACTAATTTGACATAATTTGTTATACTCATTTTGTAAAGATTCACTATCTAAAGATGAACTACTATAGTAAGAAGTGTCAGAGCATACCTCATTGTTGTCATGTGCCATGAGACAAATTTCATCTTTCTTGAAGTCTTCTTCACTATTGCTCCAACATCCTCTAACGAATGCCTTTTGATCATTAAAGGAGTGTTTGGGACAATCACTTATAAAGTGATTTGTATCACCACACTTGAAGCACCTTCGATCTTCTTTCTCCTTTTTGTCTTCCTTTATTTTCTGGAAGTTCTTTTTTCGTAATGAGGTTGGCGAACAAACTTCCCTCTTATTCTAAAGAAATTTTTAAAGTCTCTTACCGCCATGGCATACTCTTCATCGTTACTACCCAAGCAAGATAATTCTTCATCACTTGATGCTTTTCTTTCTTTGAGTGCTAGTGATTTGTATTCCTCTTTTTGTTTTTGGAGATTCCGAGTCTTTTCAAACATACCTTATGGACCATTTAGCTTGACGATGAGTTTATCTAGGGGGTATGTTGATAAGTCCTTGGATTCTTCCTATTGCCGTCATCTTTGGTACACAACTTGGTTAGGAGAGCCTCAAGAATTTCCTCAACATAATTACGAACTTGGAAAAATAGATTCAATCAAGTGGACTTTTAAAGATGTAATATCGTTAAATCTAGCAAAAGCACAATCTATGATTTCATCATCGAAAATAACAAATTCTTCATATTTTTGAACAAATAAGTCTATTTTGTTATCTTTAACTTGCTTATTACCTTGATGAGTAATTATTAGTGAGTTCTCTTTAGCCGTACTACACATGAAAATATTTTCATATTCCTTTTTAGGCAAAGCATTGTATACAACCATTTTTGCTTCATCATTTTTAGAAACCATTTTCTTATGGGGTTCTTCAAACTTTTCATAAGGAATAATTTCTTCCTTATTGGTGTCTTTGTTTTTAATGGTAGGTTTATAATTACCATAAACTATAATATGCCAAAGATCAATGTCCTTAGACTTCACATAAGTTTCAAAATGGTTTTTCCAATAAATACAGTAATTGGCCTCAAAGAGAGGTAGTTGTTTCATAGATTAACACTCTTTGTAGTTTTACGAATCCATAATCGTTTTATAGATTTAAAATACAATATATTTTAAAAACTTTCGTAAGCTAGCTCTTGATGCCAATTGTGGAAAACTAGAAGGGGTAGGGGTTGAATAGTTTTACCGTTTTAAAATTAGTTTATTAAAAAATAGTTATGATCTTATGTGAAGTTTGAAGATATTGATGTTTGATTAGTGATCTAATTATATATGAAATGCAAGTAAGTAAAGAGTTAGAGAGATAGAACAAAGAAACAAGCGTTTATAGTGGTTCGGCTACAAGGATACCTTCCTTGCCCTACTCCACTCCTTGAGTCACCTACTCGAGAGTTAGTAAACACTAGTCACCAATCTCTTTTAACCGGCAGAGAAGCCTCACAATGTTGCTTACACCTTTTAATGGTACAAAGCTAAATAACGGATTCTAACAAAGGTAGAATCAACCCGAATGCAATCATGCTACTTTTAAAAGAATGATGGATAATGCTACAACTACTAAATGAAGTACAAGATACATAAATGTGATCTTGACAATGTGATGGAGATGCGAAGCAAGGTTCTTAGAACTTGATTGATGCGTATTTTATTTTAAAATATATTTTATTTAAGTTTTAAATTTATAAAACTCGATTCACCTAACAAAAGCACTAACGGACAGATAACCTGATTGTGAGTAGTGTAGAGATGGTAAATCCGAGGTTATCCCAAGAGCTAAGTGTCAGTTAGTTTTAATTTGAAGTGTCACGTTTTTAAAGTGGTTTGAGATTGATTTTGAGATTAACAAGAAAGTAAAGTGCAAAAAGTTAAAGTGATAGAAGTATCAGGGAGAGAAGCTGAGAGAAGGTGCTTGTCTAGCCATATTTCATTACTACCGTTATAACTACATTTTCCTGTGCAATGTTATACTATGGTTTCATTAGCGGTTTCTAAAGTCGACAGACCTGAATAGATATCTTTAGTCTGCCCTATAATTCCTGTGATCCCGAATCCCCTAAAAGTCACGAAGGTAGGGCAACCAAGTGATAGTGATTACTCCCAACTATCACAAGAACTAGTCTAATAACCTATACAGATTATTAACCCTCTCTGAAAGAGTTCCTGTTCTTTTTAAGTATACTAAGTGATAGAGGCGGTAACAGGGTTAGTTCCTACAATAGGGTTAGAATGATCATCCTTCCCTAGTACCCTGCTAATCCCATGTTCAAGTGGTAATATAATAACAAGATTAACATGATCTAAACCTCCATGTATTTTTTTTTTATTTTTTTTTTTTCTTTTTTTTTTTTTTTTTTTTTTTTTTTTTTTTTTTTTTTTTTTTAATACTACAAAACCCAGGGTTACACGTAGTCAAAGGATTATACCAACAAAACCATGATCTAAACAGGAAACAATATTAATACATAGTTTAAATTCAATGACTAGCGTCAGCACTTGAAGTGCTTAGCCGCTCATGGCAACAAAAAAGCAAAGAATTAATAAAGATAATCATGGATGGAAAACTCATAATTCTTACAAAAGTAAGTTTAAGTGTGATCTCCCTTGGATTTCTTATAGACTTCTTCAAGCTATGAAGACCTTGATCACCCCTTGAATCTGTGGTGAAATGGTTGATATTAAATGGTCTGAATGAGGCCTTTATTTATAGATTTCGAATAGTTTACGGCGTAACCTTTTAGAGGTTTACGCCGTAAACTACTGATGTGCATCTTTCCATCTTTGCAGGCTTAAAGGATGTTACGCGTAATCAGAGTGTCAACGTATACACCGTTATTGCTGACTCAGATTACTCATCCTTCATATTAATAATGTTATGGCGGTAATACCTTGTGTTCGTGGTTACGCCATAATCTTGATGGGTGATGTGTCTTGCCTTTGAATAAGTTACGCAAAAAAAGGCGTAACAATATCGTGGAAGGTTTTTTACGCCGTGTTATTAAAGTTCTCATTAAGAATCCGTTGTGTTTTCTTCTTTTTTGGTCTACTTTTTCCATGTTCTTGTTCACATACTACATTTTACCTTTGTAAATAACAAAATAACCGTTATAATAGTATCGTATTAAGTATTTATAAGATATACTTGCAAGTATTTTTATGGAGAAAATTGACACAAAATAGTAATCAAATATTTGATGTTATCAAATATCCCCCCGCCTTGGACTTCGATTGCCCTCAGTTTGTAGACATGTTAGATAGTATAGTTATAAAAAAGATTTGTCTGATTTAATATCAAAGAAATGAATCTATTAAAGACTTATGCTAGAAGAGAAACGATCAAAGCCGAACACTACTAACGAAAAAAATGATAAAAAATCACTCAACTCTCTCAACTTGTCTGTGTTTCTTTTCGGTGGAGATCGCTTCATCTAACACAGTCATAGTATGTTTCTTTTTCCATAAGTTTGGAGAGTACACAAATCTGCACCAATTAGAGTTAGGGTCTAAACAATTCTTAAAGGCAACATGGGTGACATAACACATGTTTATTAGGTGAAATAAAGGTTAGGATAGACATGGGATACACATTTAATTGGTGTTAAGATAAAAACACAAAACAAATAGTCATATATATTCTAAGGTATCCATAACCGGTTACTGTCCATGCATAGTTCAAGTCTTCAAGTTCAAAAATCTGATCATATCATCATAATGGGTTAGCTAATAATGAGATCTTGCGGAGCGTGCTAACCCATTCTTCACTAGGTGGCTTATAGTTGCACCACCTTTATACTTCGGACGGCTTATAGTTGCACCATCCCCATAATCACTAGGTGGCTTATAGTTGCACCACCTTTTTACTTAGTTGGTTTTATAATACGCACTAGTATAAATCTAGGATTTGGTCACACATGAGCAAAATGGAACAGCCACACATTTTCATATTTATGTGGCTAAATGTACCAAAATAGACAACATTTACTAATTAGCCACACATGAAATTTAATGATAGTTCTTTTTGCGCTAGTGTGGACATTTAGAATTGTAATGCCACACATTTCGAACATTTAAGTGGCTAAAAGGTAACTGTAAGTTTTATTTGAGTATTTAGCCACATATGAAATTTGGAATGTGTTACCAAATAAAGTAAGCTTGAAGCATTTGTCACGATATACATATAAATAGTGGACATATTATATTACACACCTTGAACAATGTGATCCAAATGGCACTATATGGTCACATGAAGTAAATTTTTATGTGTTCTAATTCATATAGTCAAGTTTTTGTCACACATGATTAAGGGTTACTTCTATCTTTTTGCTAATTTATTTTGCCAACATATGAAACTGTTGGAAACGCGTGACAATGAAATGTAAGGGTTATCATTAAATTTCATATTAGTCACATTGAGTGTTTGTGTGTCTAAATTCATAATGTCATATATGGTCACATAAAGTGTTTATTTATGTGTCTAAATCATGGACTCAAGTTTTGTCACACATTATTTAAGTGTAGCCAAAATCCAGTACATATGGTCACGTAACTTAATATGTGTGTTTAAAGTTTAGTTTGTGTTAGCTTGCCAAAAGCTAATGTGTATAGTCACATTTACTTCTAGCACGATCATGTGACTATATGCCTTTACAATAGCCACAACATATCACAAATGTGTGACTAAATTATGTTTATGACCACATTTAAGGTGATTATATGTGACCAATATATTCATAACAGTCACATCGTGAAGTATTCATGTGGCTATTATTTAGAGCAAAATGTGAAATCGGTTATCATTAAATTTCATATTAGTCACATTGAGTGTTTGTGTGTCTAAATTCATAATGTCATATATGGTCACATGAAGTGTTTGTTTATGTGTCTAAATCATGGACTCAAGTTTTGTCACACATTATTTAAGTGTAGCCAAAATCCAGTACATATGGTCACGTAACTTAATATGTGTGTTTAAAGTTTAGTTTGTGTTAGCTTGCCAAAAGCTAATGTGTATAGTCACATTTACTTCTAGCACGATCATGTGACTATATGCCTTTACAATAGCCACAGCATATCACAAATGTATGACTAAATTATGTTTATGGCCACATTTAAGGTGATTATATGTGACCAATATATTCATAACAGTCACATCGTGAAGTATTCATGTGGCTATTATTTAGAGCAAAATGTGAAATCGGTTATCATTAAATTTCATATTAGTCACATTGAGTGTTTGTGTGTCTAAATTCATAATGTCATATATGGTCACATGAAGTGTTTGTTTATATGTCTAAATCATGGACTCAAGTTTTGTCACACATTATTTAATTGTAGCCAAAATACAGTACATGTGGTCACGTAACTTAATATATGTGTTTAAAGTTTAGTTTGTGTTAGCTTGCCAAAAGCTAATCTGTATAGTCACATTAACTTCTAGCACGATCATGTGACTATATGCCTTTACAATAGCCACCGCATATCACAAATGTATGACTAAATTATGTTTATGGCCACATTTAAGGTGATTATATGTGACCAATATATTCATAACAGTCACATCGTGAAGTATTCATGTGGCTATTATTTAGAGCAAAATGTGAAATCGGTTATCATTAAATTTCATATTAGTCACATTGAGTGTTTGTGTGTCTAAATTCATAATGTCATATATGGTCACATGAAGTGTTTGTTTATGTGTCTAAATCATGGACTCAAGTTTTGTCACACATTATTTAAGTGTAGCCAAAATCCAGTACATATGGTCACATAACTTAATATGTGTGTTTAAAGTTTAGTTTGTGTTAGCTTGCCAAAAGCTAATGTGTATAGTCACATTTACTTCTAGCATGATCATGTGACTATATGCCTTTACAATAGCCATAACATATCACAAATGTGTGACTAAATTATGTTTATGGCCACATTTAAGGTGATTATATGTGACCAATATATTCATAACAGTCACATCGTTAAGTATTCATGTGGCTATTATTTAGAGCAAAATGTGAAATCGGTTATCATTAAATTTCATTTTAGTCACATTGAGTATTTGTGTGTCTAAATTCATAATGTCATATATGGTCACATGAAGTATTTGTTTATGTGTCTAAATCATGGACTCAAGTTTTGTCACACATTATTTAAGTGTAGCAAAAAACCGGTACATATGGTCACGTTATTAAGCCTAGGCTACTTTTAGGTTCTAAAAGATAAAAACAAGAAAATAAAAAAGGATGTTACACCCCAGCAAGAATCAAACTCGCGACCTCCTTTACAGAAGTCAAGCGGGTTACCATCTTGCCAGAGTAACATATTCGTTAATGTTATGCATTTCCTTTTTAATATATAAGTTTAAGCTTCATTATTTTTGGTTAGTAGCTTAAAGAGTGCTTATAGAAACTGCTTATTAAATCGTGTCTTTTTCTCCCTCTGCTTATTTTCAACTTTTTTCACTTTTAAAATTTTGAATTTAGCAAAACTAAATAAGTTGTAGCTTATTTGGTTTAAAGCTTTTTCGGTGCAACTTATTTTTAAGCTAAAGTTTTTTTAATAAAAGTTTTCATTATTAAATATAGTTTTAGTTTATATAAAATTTACAATTTTAATTAACAAAAATAGTAGTTTTTAAATTAGCTTATTATTAAGCTAGCTTATTGCTTATTATCTAATGCTTAATATTTGCTCAGTTTTGTGTTTGTCTCACTTCACTTTCTCTAAGGTAGGGGTTAAGTTTTGTGTATTTTTTGCTAGTTTATGATATTATTGGCAAGACTTTTTTTATAAAAAAAACTTGAAATAGATTTAAACATTTACTATAAGTGATTACAACAAGCTTACAGTGAGTTTTAGGTACTTCCGGCAAAAATAGAAGGTTTCTGGCATGTTTGACCACCTTTGACCACACTGGATCGTCGGATGACCATGGTTGTCTCATTTTTATTGACCTTGTTTATATTAATCGCAAGGTTGGTAGCCTTGAAGCGCGTAATCGACGATTAATCAGCCTTGTAGACCCTGTTTTGCAACATTGGTATAAAGTATGTGTGGTTTGGTTTTCAATATGTATGACTTTAAGTATTTGTAATAACTGTTTATCTCATTCTTTGATGTTTCAGACACATCATGTCAAAGCGAACATCAGTTAGACCAAGAGGTATACATGGAGTAGAGTTTGGGCTCAGTAATGGTTCTTGTTAAGGTGACCCGTTTTAGATATCAAGTATACATGAGTGGACGAGTTGGGCGTTGGCAATGGCTGTTGGATTATGATGAAAGCATACGCCAAAAAGTAGTTATAGTACTTTCAGACCTAGCATGTCACGAGTTATCTTCTATTTTACCAGGGACCATAAAGCTTGTAGCAGATGGCCTTCATGACACATCTGTATGAACTCAGAACTTTGCTCATTTCCTTATGTTTATCATACTTATGCTGATATTTGTTAATTATATATATTACACATTAGAGCTTCAACGTGTCGCAAAGATTTTGCAAAGCATGTGCGGGTACATTTTTGTGACTTGGTCGTTTAAGAGCCATATTAAGGTCTGCTAACTACCTGCAACCTCTTATCATTACATGTATACAACAAGAAAGATAATGAACTCAATTAGTTTATGAATCAAGGTATGTACATTTATCTGTCAATATATTATATAGTTAGTTAATATGCTTATGGAAAATGCGACCATGTCTAATGGGTAAAAGGAAAGATATTATAGTTAGTTAATTATGGTTATTTGGTCTTAAAGTTAGTAAACCAATAAACCATGGTCAAAACTGAAAAAAGATTGCATTTTCATGAAGTGAAATAAGCAGCATATGAAGTTGACACTTGGTTAGGATAGGAAAGTTTGGTGCTTAAAAAATAGGCATTAGTGAAAGAAACCTGTAGTGTTTGGGATTCGTTGCTTTCGAGCATTGGCTTCCTGAAAAAAGGTATTAAAAGGAATTTCACCAAACCTAAACATGAAAAAAATTATATACGGTCGTTAAAAAAGAATTTGTTATAGTTAAGCTGTTAAGGACGTGTTTGCGATTGGTTTGTTTATAGCTTTTGACTTTGTTGTTGTTGATTTTGTTTGAATGATTTTTACTTTTAGACCATAAAAGTAGCGAATCCATGTGTAAATTATTAGCAGATCTAACACATCATCAGAATATGTTTTTCTTCACTCCAACACCTGTTACTGGCCATCTAGCAAGACTGGATCTGATAAACAACTTTAAAAATGAGAAGAACGATTATGATTGGTAGGTTTTGTTGTGCTTCCACTATGTCGTAATTACGATTAGCTAGTTTTTAGAATTAGTTTTGAGGGGAGCTGTCACTCATATACATGTACATGGTGTTATTTATTGGGCCTCTTGCGCGAATATGTAGTAAGGGGAAAGAATATGGTTTATCACTCATATATGAGCTATGTGTTATGACTTATTTACTTCATTTTGTTGTTTTAGTCACCATTGTTATGCTTTTAGGCTTTTGATGCCCTCAGATACTCCTCTTTTCCCTTCATTGGAAATGGAAATACAGAAAACTGTCATGGCTCAGATTGGAACTCCAAAGCCCATCTTACTGCTCTAAAATTTGAGGTATGAGCATTTTTTTTGTTTTGATACAGGGTACCACTATATATCTTATGCATTTTAGTGATATTAGTTTTACAAAAGTTTTCAATTACACCTTTTTTGCCAATGTGCAATACAACATCTCAAAGTATTCAAATTGTAAACTAATCATATCTTTCACTTGCTTTTGGTGTAGCTATCAAATACCTAAGCACGGGCTACTGGTAGGAATAAAATGATATCTAGACAACCATTTTCATCTCCCGAATTAAATACTTCAAGGGTTGGACTACATAGGTACTCCTCTTTAGGGGTTCCATGTTCAAGGCATACCAACGATTCTTCACAGAGATGTTAAGTGTAACAAGATACTTCTTGACTGTTAGATTTTATGTTCGCAAAGGTTATGAGCTCTAGAAATTATCAGCATGCCATGTCAAGGATAGCTGGATCGTACGAATACATCGCTCCAAGCATCTATTTATTTCCCTCATTGTTGATATCACCAAATATTATTAATTCTACCATTGGATTTGGCTTTTCGCTCATGAAATTGTGTTAACAATTCAGTTTCTTATAACTAAGTTTCTTATAACTACTTATCTGCATCTTTTAATAGAGATATTTATTTTGTGCAGAAAGTAGTTACATGATGAACATATATCTTAAGTAGACGTAATGCGGTTGAGAATTGGCTAAGAGAAGATTCTCATAATGATGCAAAAGACAATGTAGATTTCTCTGCTGAAAAAATGCAGTTTCAGGTTCTTGCTGCAAAAAAGGTTAACGGGCAGTCGTTTTTAACATTTTGTTTTTCTACAGTAACATTAATGATGTATTTTTCACTTTCATTTTCGTTGTAAGAGTTGTCAAAAGATTATTGTAATCTCAATGAATCTTCTTTGGTCAATATTATGTTCATTATGCAAGAAATATTTGATCTAATGGCTAGAGTTACAGGGGCAGAACATTTTTTTAATATATTTTAATTCACATAGAGCCATGTTAGTTGATTAAAAATCGGGCTCTATAAGGGCTAATAGAGCCTATTTACAAAACGGGGCTTTATCTGCTTCCCTAATAGAGTCCCTCCCTGAAGGTCCAAGTCTTGGATCTGATTAGCCTTTTGTAAACCAATAGCTAACTTGGATAAATCCAAATCAACTATAAGAGAGACAATGACTATGAATACTTTGTGCTAATGCGGAATCTTAACACAAGTACTAAGAAGAACAATTATAAAACAAACTTCGTATATTGCTATTGATTTCTATTAGGTTTGGATGCATAAACACTATGCCGTAGGGTTCCTTTTATACACTAAGGTAACCCTAATAGGCTTTACAAACGTGTGAAAGGATAATGCATATCCTTTCCTAAGATATCTCCTAAGATATCTCTGATATAACTATTATCACTATTCTGTTATATAAACAGACGTAACTACAAGGCCAGTACTAACTATAGTACTGCTAGACTTAACTTAGTACTAGCAGACTTAACTATGTCTACCAGACTTAACTCTATAACTACCAGACTTAAGTCTGTTTACAATAATTCCTAACAATCCTCCCCTAACTTGAACTTCACTTATGATCTTCAAGTTTCTCTGAATATCTTCATTATGAGCTTCATGAGGATTTTGTGAGTATTATCTTTAAAATTATTCTTGAACTGCAACATGATGATCTTCCTGTATAAACAGGTTCTTGACTTCTATCACCAACTCTTGAAATCATCATAAAGAATATTTGTAGCAGCAAATCTTTTCAGCAACACTTGAATAAGCAGCAACATTGACTATATGTACATCAAATCATAAAGTGTCAGTCTATTCTCATCACTTCCAGGTGTGTTAACTCCTGTGAGAGGTGAATCATTGAAAATTTAATGGAT